>JAZHYW010011768.1:0-49865 GCA_037355805.1 Ixodes ricinus
GGAGAAAAGGAGAAAGATGTTGAGATAGAATACAAGATGTACTGTCGGCACGGAATGAAATGCGAACAGTGGGTGCATGGTTTTCGGGCTAGATGCTTCACCACCTGAACCAGATGGGAGCCTGCAAGAAGGTGGCTCCATCCGGTTCAGGTGTCACCGAAGTCTTGGTCAGGATCCAAACCTTCGGTGTTGTGTCTCCTAGGTGACTCGGCGTGGGTCGAAAACCATGCGCTCCTTGTTCGCGTTTCGTCCGTGTCCAGGCCGTACATCACGCACAGTGACTGGGCTAACCACTGTCGGTTCCTTTTACGGTACAATACAACAACCACGCAGTAGGAATCTACGACCGCACGCCGGTACAATGCTCATCCAGATCGAAGGCCGTCTGAAAGGTTGGTAGGAGCCAGCTTCTCGCCATCCGACGCTGGCCCCTACGAGATCTGCTCTGAACCATTGAAGCTCCGCTCAGTCTCCAACTCTGACTTTTCAGTCTTGGTACCTGACTTCGGGTTTGACTCGCTCTATGCAAGGCAGACGTTGTGCACCACTGCACGTGCCGTTATAATTCTGGTGGTGGCTGCTGATGGATGGCAAGGCAGAGTCCGGTGCCTTTGCAAACACCAGAATCTCTTTTCGAGAGCTTACTCCTGCGCTCCAAAACGGACCTGACCGAGGAATGCGCCTTATTAGACCCGCAGCAAGCAGTGCAGGTTGCGTGGATCCCAGGGCCTTGCGTGATAAACCAAGGCTTCAAGCCGACATTTAGGAGGACGAGACCCATTATAATCTGTTCTGTTTGAAATGGACGGCAAGAAAGTCAGCAAAAAGAGCTGTTTTAAGCTGAGTGTTTTCTTTGTACTCATGGTTCACAAAGCAGTCTCAATATCAGAACCTTTCAAGTTTTTTGTTTGACACTATTAACATGATTGCAACACTCATTTATGGACGCAAAATATGATGACAATAAATCACTACCTTCATACAAAATAATGTGGCGAACGGAAGGGTGCACTTTTTAAAAGTGATGACATACTACATCAATACACGCTCGTGCAGTCGGAGCACACAAATCCCAGCAGCCTGCACCTTTCATTTATAAGATAACCTATCCACACCGTACCGGCGTTACGCTGTATACTTTTTTAACACATTTGGAACGGATGTTGAGTGCGTAATAAGATTGTACTTACCACCATCACGTTGACGGCGTTGAAATGCTTGCGGCACAGTGCGCCGCCGTCATGACGGTGGGATCGTTTTTGGACGGGCAGACGACGGCGATGAACATCCCGTTCACGCAACAGATGACGCCAGGTTATCCTGCCGAGAAGCCTGGGGCCCATCTACACGTCGTACCTCTCGCTCGGCGTCTCGGGGAAATGGCCCAGGCCGCGCTGGACCCCGAAACAACGCATGATAGCGACGGACGCGATGGGGACAGAGACGCCGACTGTTTCAGTTCCACGCTACGTGCTCGCCGCTCGCCACCAAGCTTTGGAAGCACCCCGTGGCGTAGAAACAAAGTGCATACAACATTCGAACCTCCACAGTCATGAACGTTCGTGAGCTCCGTTTTGCACTCTTCGCCTCAAGTCCCTCGCGTCAACGTTTTCTCGCGCAGCGTCGCACAAGCTCCGCACCATATTCTTTGGCAGGCATTGTACGCGAAAGATCTCCCCCGGAAGCTCAAACGTATCGCAAGGCCGCCGGTACAGTCTTCCCGGCAAAACCAACAACTCAATTAGTTGAAAAGTGGTATGATAACGCGACGACGACGCGCTTTGGAAAACATGACCAACGAAACATACCTGCTTTGAAGCTGGTACCTTTCCACACGAAGTCGGTACTAAACGCAACTTCACGATTGTGTCACGTTCCGTAAGGGTGGCGTTTTCGGTTTAGCCGACCCCGTCCGCATTTTTGTATGGAAATTACATAACTTTGGCTCCAACTAAGCAGACGTAAATACGTCACTTCAGTGACCTTCTAAAAACTTCCGCGATCTAGCCATCCTGGGCACATAGGTTGCATATTTACATGTACGTTTTAAAAGGTCACATAAGTGACGTATCGGCATCTGAATGCTGGAGACAATTGCATTCTCCAATCAGACGCCAATACGTCACTTCTCTACAAACGTAATATGCCACTACCCTTCTTAGTATCTTTCACCGTGCTTTTCAATAGGTGTAACGTGAACGAAAGGAGATTGACTTAAGGACTTAACGCAGAGGTTCATTTTCTCCAGTGCCGAACATTTTTACGAGCCTTCCACGTAAGGTATTTTTCTAACTCGCAATTTGGGCGAAATTTCGTGTACTGCAACATGGGGCTAAACTACATAAGTTCCCAATATCGAATCTTGTAGATTTACTATTTCTGACATTTATCGTGTGACAATTGACTTTTGTGGCATTACGATAACTTTGCTAAGCCGATATTGAAGTAGGATTACTCAGATAAACAGTTTCATGTTGGACTTTTTCATGAAGTTGTTCTAACTAACCTGTGAGCATTTCATATAAAGAGTAATGTATACGCCTAATGTGTGTCTTGAACCATTTAACATACGATTACTTTCTAAGCCTTAAAATTCTCCTATTTTCAGAAGAGAAATAAAAGATGAAAGAGAGAAGATAGATTCAAAGCTCAAGTGAAATGTAAGTGGCTTATTCGAAAACTCATTCTAGAAAACGCTGAAGAAGAGGACTAAAGCTATTTTAACGCACGTTGCCGAGTCCATATTGATCGACATCTTGTAAACCCTAAAATGGGGAACGATAAAAAAACAGACGAACTACAACAAAATCTCAAACGCAGCTGAATTTTATTGATATGAGCAAATCAATAAATAGACTTTCAGACAAATGGAAAAGAGAAAGGGCAAAAAGAAGTCAAACGCATGAACAAGACGACCAACGAGTTCGCCCCAGACAGCCTGAGCCACTCCCGGCTCCAACACTTTCTGAAAGGAGCCGACTACCCGAACAACACACCCCAAGGTCAACACACAAGGTGACCTCTAAAACGCTAAAGCCTAATCTCCATTTCCTACTTCCAAGCAAACGCTTCCCGATTTTCTTCCCTCCCCTATGTAACGCGTCGTCGTCGCGTTACATAGCCCCCTCACACAAGCAAAAACTCTTTCATCCGATCACTGATAACCAAGGACGGCTGGCTCACACAATGCCCCCGCTCGCGAATGCACAAAGTCTCCTTAATTAGCCTTCTAAACAATATTTTTTCGTTACACAGAACGGAAGTTTCATTTCAAAGAGGGGAACAAAAATTACAAGAACTAACATGATTTGCCAACTCAGAACTCTGCGCCCTATTCTTTACACTCCTTTTATGTTCCGTAAGACGGTCATTCAAACAACGCCCTGTCTGACCAACATAACACAATCTGCAGTCAAGGGGATCTTGTAGACCACCTTTGCGACACAGGAGACTGAGGGATCTCTGTGTTTTTCCCGCAACATCCCTCATGTCTGAAGGCAAACGAGGGTGAGCTTGTCTAAACGAAGTCCGTCTTAAAAACCACATTAACGTTAAATTTTGCACTTTTAGGCTATGAGAAAAAACATGAAAATGAGGAATCACAGCAAAGGTTCCACTCTGAACCCTCTCAGCGGTCACCGATGCGCGTACAAGCAGTCTACGTGCACTAGAAACGACAAAATATAAACTATAGCCGGGTTATAGTTCCTTGGTTTTCAGTGATCGAATGAAAGAGTTTTTGCTTGTGTGAGGGGGGCTTTGTAAACTTGTTGAGGGGGGGGGGGCGGATAAAAATCGGGAAGCGTTTGCTTGGAAGTAGGAAATGGAGATTAGGCTTTAGCGTTTTGGAGGTCGCCTTGTGTGTTGACCTTGGGGTTGTTGTTGTTCGGGTGGTCGGCTCCCTTTCCGAAAGTGTTGGAGCCGAGGGATGGCTCAGGCTGTCTGGGGCGAACTAGTTGGTCGTCTTGTTTATGCGTTTGAGTTCTTTTTGCCCTTTCTCTTTTGCATTTGTCTGAAAGTTTATTTATTGGTGTGCTCATACCAATAAAATTCAGCTGCGTTTGAGATTTTGTTGTGTTCGTCCGTTTTTTTATCGTTCCCCATCTCAGGTTTTACAAGATGTCGATTAATTACCAGCTCGCCTGCACTCTACCACTGCTTATAATCCATATTGATGCAATGTATTCCAGTCATGCAAATATCCGTATCATCCTCGGGTTCTCGAAACAGTTCAGATTAGAATGCAATTTATTTGCCAAAAAGAGGGAATAGGGCTGAGGGGACACTCGTGGCTAGAATCTAGGTCTGACTTCTGGCAAACAGAGGAAACACTTAAGATTACATGAAATATTCTAGTTTAGTCGTATAAAGAAAATACAAAGGCTTCGCAGACTATTCCACTGCTGGTCCTCATCCCCAGGAGGATGAGTTCTGCCTGCGAAGAATGCGATTTTTGGGTCGATGCTTTGCTCGTAAGTATCAGTATTTAGGGCATTCCAACAACAACTGAAGGGTGTAGGCTTTGGCGTGCACCGTCGAATGGAGAGCATAGGTTGAATCTTTTACCCTTGCTTGCCCACGAAGCGAGGCGTGCCGGTGATAGTCTTGCCGTCTCCGACCGAATCCCTTGGAAGAGAGTCCGGGAACATCCGGTTCGGACAGGCCTTCGTCAAGTTTCGCTTGTATTTCTTTATTGACCTTCATCCTCTCCTCAGTCGGGTTGTACTCGTGATTTTTCCTAATCAACGGGCCACAGGGCTCGCCCCGTGGAGCGAGTTGTCAGGTCGCACTGGAGATCGGTGCGTGGGTGTGACGGCTCATCGGTCTCGTTGCCCAGATTAAGCTTAAACAGAAGCGTGGACGAGATTGTGAACCGCTTCGTTTCCGGGAATCCCAGCATGAACTGAAACCCGCCATTCGATCCATGTGGTGAAACCTCCCCGCGAGCGAAGCTCCGAGATGAGTTCGTGAATTTTGCACATTTGGAAGTTTGATTTGTTGCGGGTTCGGTTGTCGGTTGTGGGTTCGGTGAGACAGCATGCGGAAGGACTTCGGCTGCTTCCAGTTGCAAGGCCGGGAAGACCGCACCGGCAGATTTTCGTGTGGTGGGACCATCAAGCAAGATCGTGTACCTGTACGCAGCCACTGTCAACCCACAGTGCTGCCAGTTTTCTGCCATCTTTACGTCCCCTTTTGTAGTCTTGCGAGCTGCCCGGGGTCCTTCTTGCGTAGTGCTGGTTTGCTGCTGGTGAAGACCTGGAGGTCCTCGTACGGGGGAATCGGCTCCGGTAGGTCCAGAAGACATAGAGGTGTGATATTGCGAAGGCCTTGAATGGCCGTGCCCTGCTTTGTTGTCCAGAGTCGAGCTTCGTGCGCATCCTTCCTCGCCCTCCGACGTCGTGCATTTGGTTTAGTTGCACCTACTGTCTCAACGTCGGGAGGGGAGTGAAACGAGGTGAGGTCCGTTACAACTCTCATTGCGCTAATTGTTGAGGACTACTAGCTACTGCCACTATCGCGCCGTAAGCACATAATGATTGACACAGTAGCACACCCGGGACACTACGACGGATTTGACAATGCGCTTGGCGACGGCTCGAGTCTCCCCTCCACGTGCGCTGAAAATCCTACGGATTGCATTTCACCCAGAGTTCCCATGCTTGAATGAGATGTGCAGCCATATGTTGCACTTGGCGTTCACCTGGATTGTAATCCCAGGGATCCTGGCCGATGCCGCTGGCTGGTTGCGCCTTCCAGAAAGTATTGGGTTGAGCTGTGATGCATAGTTGATACCGCCGGTATACATTCGGGAGAGGTGACGACTGCTACATGTGGTTTTCTCGTGAGGCTGGCATTCCACCTAGAGTTAGGCAGACGTCAGTTTTGCTGAGTTAAGAGATAAGTACCATTTTTTCAGCCCCCCCCCCCCCCATCTTTTCTATATAGGGAACTGGCATAGTTTCGGCGTAGACGACGAATCCAAGACCCAGGACCTTGTTAATTTTATGAGCGAGATCCGCCATAGCCAAGTTCAGTAAGGTGGATGAAGTACCGATCCTTGCGGGAGGCCCACTACGCTGGTTTTGGTCTCTATATCGTGCGGGCCACAGCGAACTGAGAAGGTTCGCCCAACTAAGAATGTTTTTGATGAAGTTGAGAGTCCATTCAGCAATTCCTAACCAACGGGCTTCTCCGATGAGTGTGGAGTGGGACACCGAATCGAACGCCTTTTTCACATCGCTTATATCGGTGCACCTTACGGATTACGTCATCCCAAATGAGTGTCAAGCTCTCCTGGGTGCTAAGACTCGACCGAAACCCCGTCTGCGCAGAGTGGAAGGCTCGTCGCTTTAACGTGCCAGTCAATTCGGGGCTGAGCTATCCGCTCCATAACTTCGCACGTACAGGACGACAGCGATATGGGCCTATAGTTGCCCAACGTGGACTTATCTTGCCATGTTTTTGTATGTAAATAACTAGAAAGTATTTCCAGGGATGGGGTAACTTGCCTGTGACCCAAACGTGGTTCACCAGCTCGAAGCAGTTGGAGTTTGGTTGTATCCGGGAGAATTTTCAGTATGGTCATTGTGACATAATCCTGTCCTGGCACAGTGCGGAACTTGCCATTGTCCGGGGCCAGGATCTCAATGCGTACAGTTCTGGAATGTCACTCGCGCTGCCTGGCTGGAGAAAAAGGGGTCCCCGGCAATGTCGGTGAGCTGTTCGTCTGCCTTGCTCATTTTGAGGGTCATCGTTGAACTGGCGCCCTCTCCTTCCTCATCCCTAGAAGCGATCGGTTGTTAGCCCAGGGTATTCACACCAACGTCTTTTCTGAGAAAGAGGCACTGAATCGCAGACAACGGTTAAATTCCAGTGGCTTGGCGTAGTGCTTGGCATCCACCGTGGCGCGCGTAATCTCACACCGGGTTTGTGGGGTATTACGGACGTTGCGGTGGTGCTGTATCACTGCGGTATTTTTGCGCACAAGCGTAGCTATTGGAGATCTGTCGTCAGTACATCTGTTTCAACGCCAGTTTCTGTAGTCGCTTCTTTCAACGCCGGTTTCAGGGACCTCATGGTATAATGATTTTCTACAGGACACTGCTTGCTCTAGCGCTCGCTGAAACTTGTTCTGGTTGATAATGCGTGCTACGCATTTCTTGCAGGTCATTATCTTTCTGGTTGAAGGAAACTCAAAGTAGATCGGGCAGTGGTTCGCATCCCTGGGAATCCCGGAGACACTTACGCTTGCTATTCTGGCTGTGCGGGTTCAAGGTACAAGTTAGGGTCGGCCCGTGTCCCTATCCAAGCACCCCCGACATTCGTCTTGACTCCAGGTTAAACAGCTGTGCTATGTGCTGGCATTTCCTCGATGAAGCTTTCTTCACACATCAGATGTCTCTATCGTAGCTCACACAGAGGATGCTGCATCTTAAAGTCGTTCCTATGGAGCTTCTGGCCTCGAGTGGTAGAGATCATGCAGGTGCCCAATTCACACATGGCCCTCTTTTTGCGTGTTGATGTGGTTGGTTCTGTAGTACGAACAAGTAAACATGACGTTCACGTTTTGAAAGACCCGTTACGCGGGCGGCAGAAACGTCTCTTCTATCGGTGCAGTACGTGCCCATTTCGAACTGGTGCTCAGCCCAGTGCGACCGCACGTACATTAGAAGGCTTTCCGGAAGATCGTCTCTCCGGCCGGGAGGAAGGAAGTGATGGAAGGACATGAGCACACTTAGGGATCTATGAAGCATTTAGTGCACGCGTGTATGCGTCTTGTAGCAGGATGACGTCATGTTTCTACTTAGGCTTGTCGCTCAAACTGGCCCGAAGCTCGGCCGCCGCCCGCATCAAGCCCATTTCAAATCCCCTGCAGGATCCGAATTTTGCATCAAAAGTGACAGATGGGCCAGTTGGTACATGACTTATTTTGACAAAATGCGCCGCGAACAAGGACACCTTTGTCTTGCGGCGCATTTTGTCAAAATAAGTCCGAATTTTGCTGTGGCAGTGATGAGTCAGCTGTTACTGGCAAAAAATGTTTTCAATTGCGAAAACTTGCAATTGTAGTGAAAGACTTCTTGCTAAACTTTAACGATTCTCTTGAGCCGATCCCGTTCTGCCTTGAGGGAGGTGCAAATGTTCCTTAGCTTCTGCTACTTCTGCCGACTGCGTTACCACAGGTGTCACTGGTAGTGTCGGTATTTTGTTGTCGCGCATGGGCGTGTTGGCCTACCTGGTGAAGCTGGATGGCAACGAGAGCTTGACTTCGCGCGACGCGATCTCTTGTTGTCCCAGGATCTTGTTCAGCTCCTTGTGTTTCTTGATCTCTTCCCGGATTCGCTTGCTTGTCTCCACCTGAGTCAGGAAGGCTCGGTCGGTGCCTACGTGCGCTCACTTACGACGCTTTTGACAAAAACAGGGCGCCAAGGCTTCGACAGCTACCGCCCTAGGGACGTTGTCGTGTATGTTGCCGGAGGTGGCACAAACCGGAGTGTGAAGGCATATGTCCGGCTTATGGACCAGGGAATGACAGTGGGTGCAGGTAATCGTCTTTGGCTTGTACGGAAATGCTTGCATCTACTGCCTACTGTAGGTAATGGATCGTGGAATATTGTCGCGTGTCAAAAGCCGGCACCGCCGTCGCGGTCTTGCTGGCTGCCAAACGCTGGGCTGCTACCTTGGCAATCTTTTCACACTCAAGTTCGAGGTTCAGAACATCGTCCTGCTAGTCTTCTTGAAGAGTGCGGATGTCATAAGTGACTCCGTTGCAATGCGTAGCCTTCATATGTCCAAAATACTTGCACAGGTATAGTTTGTCATATAATGGCAGCTTCACTGATCTCCTGAATGGACTTAGCAATCTCCTCTGATTCAATCCTGACCGAGTTGGTGTATGCCTTTTCTATCAAGTGTAATGTAAATGCTGCCGTAGTATGCTGTGCGTTGAGAGTGGCTTTCAGTTGTAGTAGTGGCTTGATCGAGTTCCGAGACCGAGTAAGGCGGACCTTAGTCTCGGTGAAGCGCATAAGAATGGAGTTGGCTGCGACACCGCACAATGTAGCTCTAAAAGGATCGACGTGTACGCGTTTCCGCTTGTGTTTCTTGCACTTTACGGTGTTCCAGTCAGGACTGTCACTGCCGTTCGGAGACGGGGCGTCTTCGAACAGCAACACCACTCGCCGCAGTATTTTTCTTAACAGACGTCAGAATCCCCTCGACGCCGCCGAGCTAGCGATGCGCTGGAATGTCTGACGTACCGATAGATGTATTTGCTGCCATATCTGCTCCTTCCGTTGGTGAAACGGGGTTATCGGAGACTTACCGGTCGCCGATATCTTATTTTTCCGCTTACGCCTTCGACCGATGCAGAGGTATTGTCTGTTGTTGAGTCTTCTGGAATGCTTTTTGAAATGTTGACCTGGCTTTCCCTCGGCGTGTGCCAGAGCAAAGCCCGTAACTGTAGTAAATTTTAGGATTGCCAAGCGCCTAAGCCGTGAGTGGGGCTAAAGACGACTCAGTGTGCAAGAAAGCGGGAACAGCGCCCGCAGTAATCCGCTCAGGGGCGCGGTGTGCCGATGTACGGTAGACTAGGGCTCACCAAGCCATGGCGTTGGCCCAGACAAGAACCGGCGGAGGCCATAGAAGGCCGCGCCGGGACAAAGTAAATGAGACGACCGATGGAGACGAATTCCAGGACAGCAACCAAGAGCACTAAGCGCGCGCCATTTTTCATTCACAAATATGATGTCACACGTTCGAGGCGCTGGACGAACAAACAATCAGCCCCAAAATGATCTGGCTCCAACGGAACGACAAACAGAGTTGCCAAAATCCCGCATGGGGAGCCTTTGTCGTGACAAGCCGTAGAGAGCGAGGCTGGAACGGACTGCTGCATTTGTTTGCATGGGTGAGGTTGGTAGTAATGGTAAGCCGAGCATCTAGCGAAGGACGACTGATCGCAAACAAGAAAATGAACACGCTCAAAAGAAACAAATGAATGGCGTGATGATGCATCAAAACAAAAAGCCGGCCACACAAGAGAGACGACAAATTCACCCTAGATGCGCTACTTGTCGTTACTACCAACCTTCTCCATGCAATGAAGTTGCGACGGTCCGTTCCAGCCTCACTCTAAGCGGCTTATCGCGACACAGGCGCCACATGCGGGATTTGTACCGCTCCGGCCAACGTTATGACGAGCCAGCTCATTTTTGATGCCGAGCGGCATAATTTCAAAACAATCAACAATATGAAGATTACTACATATTACCTCTCTTAAAAAAAAGAGAAATAACGTATGTGGCAACCTAAGAAGAAAAGATTTCCAACATTATAAGCAATTAACACTTCAGAACACTTCAGCCAACACTACCGTAGGTATTTTTACAGCTCTTCCGCTTTTTATACCAATAAACTGAACTAGCTGCTGTGTCTGGAGGGCCGGAATGGAACGACCACACACAAGCGCGGCTGACACAAAAACTGATCGGTTTAATATTTAGTAAAGAAGAGGAAGTAGAAAGGAAAAGGACAGAATAAGACGAAGTGATCGTAAAGTAATTAACTAAAAAGATACCACAGTTTCCCTCCTTTCATTATGAGAAGGTAATTGAAAGAAAATAAAAGCCCGAAGAAAGTAATTAAACAAGTTAAGAATGAAGAGGAAGGATTGAATAAAAGTAACGAAGAAAGATAAACAGAGAAAATAGAAAATAACTAAGCGAAAAAGAAATGTTTCTATATAGTATGTGCAGTTAAAGACAGTTTTTTTTTTTATCTTGGGACATAGTTCCCAAACCGCACTGGCGGTCGCCGTTCCAGCCGTAATCGATCTGGCAGCGCACAAATCCCGCTGGACCTTGTGGGGGTACCGATAGACGTCGGGTCTCAGCGAGAAATGCCGGCCGAGAAGCTGACCTCGTCAGCCGTCAGTCTGAGTGTTGTCTGTTGGCCATGTCTGCTCTGCCAGCCCGATTGTGCAGACCTTAGTTGCCAGCGGTAATGGTCTGCTGACCTTCGGTTAAGCTTCCCCGTTGGTAGCGGGTTTCTCAGGTCCAAAGTTGAGGAAGCCGCTTCTGGAACTACCGCTATCTTTGGGGCATTCAATACTCTGCCATTTTCTAGCCGAAATGTCCAGTGGCCCACACGCTCGACAGTGGCCAAAGCGACTTCGACGCGAGAGGATCCTTTAGGAACGGATCCAGGCTTTTTCGCTCGGACCGGCTGTACGACCTTGACCTTCGGTATTCTGGTTCCTTGCCTTCTGTCGGTGTAGGCTTTGGTCTTGTCTTGATGTTGTCGAACACGTCGACGAAGTCGCTGCACTTCCTTGAAGGGATTGCGAATAAATTGATGATGACAGACCCAAGATGTTCAATCGGGTCCCGGGCTTGCGACCATGAATAAGGAGAGCAGGATAGAGCCCTGTTGTCGCGTGTGGTGTGCATCTGTATATGCTTAGCCTTAGATAATCAACTACAACAGATTTTCTCAGCCGTTTCTTTCTCGATGCACACTGGACGAATTCCTCGAGTGTTCTGTTAAAACGTTCAACTTGCCCGTTGTCTTGCGCGTAGTGCATCGAAATCACATGGTGTTTGATTCCACAAGAACTTGGAATGTCTTCGAATTGTTTAAAAATAAATTAAGGACCATCGTCGGAGACTAGGCTCTCTGGTAAACGCTTTCTGGAGAATACCAGGCGTAAGAATTTTGTAACTCTTGCGGTGGTGACATCTAAACAAAACTTGCACTTCTGGCCACTTTAAGAAACAATCGACCAGGGTTATGGCGCAGCGGCATGTTGGTTCTGCACGCTAGAAAGGACCCATGATGTCAATTCCGATCTTCAACTATGGTCGATAAGGGAAAGGCACTAATTGGAGTGGAGTAAAATAGGTCTTTGCGCTTTTGTCGACCGCTTGACAAATGTCACAGGCATGGATGACATGCTCCACTTGGGCGTTTATTTTCGGCCACCAGTAGAGCTCTCAGAGCCTCGTACGGGTTTCAGATCCCGGAGTGCCCTTCGTGCACCTTGACGATTAGAACACCTTGCAGCTCTTGTGGAATCACGAACCGCTCAGCCCCCAAAAGAACGCCGTCATCAACGTCAAGGTCATCGTTAAGATCATCGAAAGGGGATAAGTTCGTAAGACAAGTTCTGTCTTGAAGGCTACGCTGATGTAACGTATGCCATGACAGCAGACAAGGCTGAGTCGTCGGCTGTGGCTTTTAAAGTTGAAGCTTGGTGATGCATTCGTTTTGCAATGCAATGAAGGAGAGTTATTTTCTCGTCAAATCCGCTACCGCCTTCATCCTCAGCTGAGGAAGGCGAGAAAGTACGTCGGCGACCTGATTTTCCGCTCCACCTTGAAACTCAACTTGAAAGTTGTAGCGGAGACGACGGGTCGACCATTTTGTGATTCGGAGGGCTCAATGGCCTGTACCCCATCTTGCTAGCAGCCTCACTAATGCTTGATGATCAGTCTGAAGGGTGAAACGCCGGCCCCACGTGGTTGCGCAACCCCTCACACTCACAATCATGCCAGTTCCTTTTTTCACCACCGCATACTTCCTGCAGCTGTCAGTGTGCAGAGGCGCAATCGATGGTCAGAGCTTTATTCCCATTACGCTGCTGGAGCACAGCATGAAGCCCGTATCTAGACGCATCAGTGAATACGATTATGGGAAGGCTGGGGTCAAGCATCTCCAAACCCTTGGTCAATATAGGATTTATTTGATTTTCTTGAACAGGGTTTCAGCTTCGATATTACAAATGAATGGAATGTCCTTCCGCAAGACCTTGCGCAGGGGCTCGGCTTCTGCGGCTGGACGAGGGACAAAACGGCTGTAGTACCCCACCATCTCAAGGAATGATCGGAGTTGGGAAATGGCCGTTGGGATTGGAGCTGCATTGATGACGTCACATTTTTGTTTAAGTTAAGCGATTCTTTCTCTGCTGACGTGATGGCCTAAAAATAGATCTCGGCAACGTCAAAAACGCACTTGTAGGTAGGCTGGAGTCCAGTTTCAGCTATTCGCAGGAAGACATGGCACAATCGCTCTAGTTGTTCTTCTCTTGTTCTTTCATAGAATATGACGTCGTCCAGGTAAAATAAGACACCTTCGCATCCTTCTAGGATCATTTCCACTATCTGCTGGAAGGTCGCTCGAGCAGATTAGCGAAGCCGAAACAAACTCGCTTGACGCTGGAATAGGCCTTCGTGCCTTATAAATGCAGGTTAAGTTTAGGCGGTCAGGATGAAGTGTCACCTGGTGGTAAGCTGGCGCCTAGTCATACCTGGAGAAACGTTTAGCACCATGCAGCGTGTTTAGAGCTTCTCAACACGAGCGAAGAGTAAAACTGCCAACGACGACAGCCTTATTAGCTTCTCGAAGGCCTACACGCATTCGGACTGACCCACCTTTCTTCGGGGCCACAACAATGGGAGAAACACTTTCTGAGGCACTTCTGCGCTCAATTACTGCCGCTGCCCCAAGGCGTTTAATTTCTTCAGTGACAAGTTTCTGCGCCATCAAAGCACTGCGACGCATTTTATGCTGCACCGGCTGCACTGACTTCCTGATCTTCATCTTGTTGGTGTAGCCTTTCACGAGACCCAGCTCAGGAGATAAGACGTGACTGTAGCCTTTCAAGGACATTGGAAGGCCCGGTAGCGTTGGTGAAAGTCTCTCCTCGTTCTCAGAGCCTGGAGAAATACCTTGCGTAAGAAATCCATCGGAGGTAGCTGCAGATTACAGGCGTTAAAGGCAAGACATCCACGCAGCCTCGATAGAGTCCGACGACTCGTCTCGATTTGAGGCCTGCGCAGTCGCCGTTGTAGTGTCATCTGCTCGTCGTGATGATCAGGAGCCCGTTTAGATCTATGACCGAAAATGATGCGTCGAGAGGCAAGACAATCTCAGAGCTCTGTTGAGAGGTTTCTGTCAAGTCATCAGCCTTCGCGTAGGGACAGCTAATTGTTGAACCTTGTATCAGAAGATTCAGAGCTTGTACGGCATCCATCCCGAACAACAATGCGCCGGTATTCGCTACATAAAACACAATCCTGGCTGAACACTCCTTCAACGTCACTGTAGCGTAGAATTCTCCCAGGACTTCAATACGTTGCCGGAAATAGTTGAGCAGAGTCACCGGCGGAGGGATGATTTTTGCGTCATTTCTGAAATACTTGTGAAAGACTTCCTTTTCTACGATGGAAACTGAAGAGCCGATACCCAAGAGATATTGAAGCTGTCTACCATAGATGCTTACGTTGATTAAAATTCCAACCCGGCCAAACGCAGATACATGGCGAACCTCTGTCTCGTCATCCTCGTCGTCCGAAAAGATTTCGTGGATTCGCACATGGCCTTTGCGGCGCAAAGGCTGGTGAATGCTGCCGCACACGCGCTGGGAGTGTCCAAATCGGCCGAAACCGTTGCGAGGCTCTTCCTTGTGCAGCAGACGTGTCGCAGTTCTGAGCAGCGGTCCACCCAGAATTCACACTTTGCGCATAATCGATCGTCGAGATAGGTAGTCTCGCGCAGCTAAGGCGTTCATGCTTGAAATGCTCGGCACGGCGGTCTGAACGCAGTGGACGTAGCCGATTGCTGGTCGTTATACCTCGGAGTGCGATAGTCAGTTCTACTTGTGGCAAGAAGTACGCACTCACGTGACACTTCACGAATCGCGAGCTGTGCCGCTCACCGTGACACGTTGAAAAGTTCCGCCTCGTTGATTGACTGGAGGACGAAGCTCCACGTGAAGGTTCTTGACGGTGGTCGACAGTCTGAGCGGCTTGCATGACGTTGCATGTGAGTTGTTTTTCCGTGGTAACAGTTATCTTTTTGGCTTCGGCCTTGACCCTTTTGATGTTCAGGGCTATTTGAACGGCATGCTGCGTGAACGGTTCACGGATGTTTTGGTCCTGTTTAGAACCGAAGTTGGCCGGAGCTGCGAAGTCTCGAAGGGCAGTGAAGTGATCCGACAGATTCTTCGGGCTGTTGATAGCGCCGTCGGAAGCGGTGACGCTCCACGCCGACGTCGCACGACCTTTTGAAGTGTGTGTTGAGGGCGTTGACAGCCTCTTGGTAGATATTTCTTGTCAGAATTCCAGAAGTGGCTGCCGCTGAACTCGTTTGCTGGCGACGGCACAGCGACAGCGCGGGAAGAAGGCAGCGTGTCGAAGACCCGTGAACCCTCAACTCCCAGGCAGTGGCGGACCAGGTATCGGCGACGTTTCGAAGGCAGTGTATGGGCACCAGATGCACCCATGTAGCATTCGAACAGCGAAATCCTAATTCGAGCATTCGATTGACTGTTGCGTGCCGGCACCCAAGCCAGTAGTTCGGGACGCGGGTTGCTGCTTTTCGTCTTCCATTTCGTTGCCGATACTAACTAACTATAAAAAATCACCCATTCTCGTCGCCATTCAGGATGGCCGAGGACCTAAGTCGCGACTGAGGGCGAAGACGGCTCGGCGCGTAAGAAAGCGGGAACGGCGCCCGTAGCTTATCGCCCAGGGCGTGGTGTGCCGAGAAACGGTAGACAAAGGCTCACCTAGCCAAGGCGTTGGCCCAGACAGGAACCGGCAGGGGCCGTAGAAGACCACGCGGGGACGAAGTAAATGGGACGATCGGTTGGGACGAATTCCAAGACAGCAACCAAACGCGTTGAGCGTGCACCCTCTCTTTATGCGTAAATGTGACGTCATATGCTCGAGCCACCACACGACCGTACAGTGGCGTGATCTCAAAACAAGTCACAATATACGATTACTACAGTAACGCTTGCTCTACGACAGAAGCCGGCCAAGCTGATTGAATAGAGAGCTCTCACCGATAGTGGAGACGACGATGAGCAGCGCCTGCGATGATGGTGTCGCTACTCGCGACGCAGTAGGGGTCCGACAAAAAACAACGCTGCTCATCGCAAACTCTTTTTTGTTGTTTCAATAAAAGAAAACGTTGCTGTCCATTTGAAACTGGGCAACCATGCAACTCTTTTAAGCCCATGAATGCTATTGAAAATAGAATATTTATTTGACTGTTACTTATATTGCTCCGATAAAGAAGGGAAGACTTTAAGCTGGCCAAAAGAGAAGGACTTGTGCCTTTTTCAGAAACCATCTCATGTGTCGCACTTCAATTATATCACTTTATTCACCTAATACATTGAAGGAGGTCTGTATCACAAACTATTTCTTCCCCTCGACCCTGAACTATGTAACCGCCAGCTCCTTCAGACCAAAGGCATGCCTGCTGGCGAAGAAGCTAAGGGCCTCCCGACCAGGCCGCCACCTGCGATTGTCATCGCCCAAACCCAAGACCCACTCTTCTTCACTGGTTCCGGTGACAAAAAGGTCGACGACTGGATCCACCTCTATGAGTGGATAAGCAAACACGACATTTAGGACAACATAATGCTGTTAGACAGTTAACTGTTTTATTTAGAAGACGAGGTCTGTAATTATTTTCTGAAACAGGAAGAGGACCTCACACTATAGAATTGTGGAAGGACAAGCTCATTAGACCTTCTCTGCCGTCTCACGAGCCGGAAGATTTCAGCCAAAGAAAGCTAGCCTCCCATTGGCGAACGTCGATGAATCATATATGAGCTATATTCAACATGCACTCTCTTCTTCCGAAAAGCTAACTCCAAGATGATTGACGGTGAGCGTGTCTCCCACGTCCTGAAAGACATCCCTGAGGACGCGTTCCAACCGCTCCTGATCATGGGCTGCACAATGGTTGACCAGGCTGTAAAACAAACAAAAAAAAAACGCCGACACCTCGAGGAAGCGAAGAGCCACACCGTCGTCACCCAATTTGCCTGATGCCCAACAGGACCGCAACGTCTTCGTGTGTGCATACTTGTTTCAGTACATACCTGACTACGAAAATTGTAGGGCGAGAGCTAGAAGCGATGATGTGAGCCAACGCTTAGGCCCGTTCTTTGTCCGACCCAAAAGGGGCAGTTTAAATATCCGTCTTACAATACTCATAACAATTACAACATATAGTACACTGACATTAATGAGGAAAAAACGGGCACAGCTACTGAAAACAAATATTACACTCCTAAGAGATAAAAATTTTTGTAACTGATTAATTATAAATCATCTGGGCATCTAGCTTAATCATATATGATTATTCTTAGTATAGGCATTGTTATATAGCAGGACATTGCGTATACATATGACAATGAGACCTTTGCCAAAGGAGCCAGCTGAATAGAATAGAACAAAATAAACAAAACAATTGCACATTTTTTCCGCTGGACTCGAAACCGCTTAATGCTTTCTTTTCTTCTTCTTTTTTCTTCCACGCTTTTTCTCCTTTTTCCTTTTGCTATTTATTCTTCCTATTTATCTTCACTTACCGACATTTGTCCAAGCTGTTAGAATGAAAGAGCTTCTCCTTTTTCATTTATCAGAATTTCAAGCATTTATGGCCCTCCGCCGGAACGTTCTCATTTTATGGTGGAGTGACGCAATTTTCTCCCTTCTCGTCAATGGCTAGGGCTCCAGCAATTCTCGCCCAAGTAGGTTTCGACGTTGGCCCACAATAGCGAGGTGGGACAATGTTGCCTCACACTGGCATTCACGACCATGAGCTGCAAGGTGCCATGCTGTTGATATGCTTCTTGAGGTTGCAGCATGCTCCCGTGTTTTGTGTGCTTTGTCCCAATTTTCCCCGTTGGTCATGTGGTCTTTGTTGTTGTTTTTCGCTAAATTTAGCGGAAAATTCGCTCCTTTTCCTCCCTCGTGACCCTCGTAACGTCACACGTGACGTCACATGTGACGTCATTATGGGAAGCGTCCCATGATGCAAAGCGCGGGGTTACGCCGACGCCGCCCTAGCCAGAAACGAGCACCTAAGAGCTGCGCTCTAAAATGCAAGGCACCACACAATAGGGTTCTCCAGCCTCTGGAGATTTTTCAAAATACGGTGTGGGGGGAGAAAGAAAAATAATTTACAGAGCTGCTAGTCCGCGCCATTCATGTATGTTGTTTTCCTTCCATTCTTTGCTTTAGTTTTAATTTTATGAAGTGAGTTTTTTTTTTCATCTACGCAGCAGATCAAACCATCAAAATGTCGAACCAACCAGCCCATACCCAAGCATTATTCGTGTTGTTCAGTGTTCAGCTGGCTACTCTTACATGTAATGAACCAACATACTCAGCTCAGGCCACCACAATGACCCTTGCAAAATCCCTATCAAGCAACATTGATGATCGTAATTTTTCTTGCATAAATAAATTGAATGAACCCCCAGTTCAGGTTCAGCGCTTGCAGCACTTACTGTCTAATAGGCTCTGAGCCGAGTTCTTGGCGATACCTGACATAACATTTAAGCGCGCTTTCTTCCACATATATAACATTCTTGTCGAATACATGCCCAGAGCGCATGCCCGAGGTATGAAAGCCTTGGGCAATCGGTCTGGCAGCTACTATACTTACTTTGACAATTTGCGATACGGCGAAGCCTACAGTCCCAGTCAGCCAATATGAACGTCAGGGAGAGGCTCGATCTAACATATCATCGGAGTGCTCTCCTGCCGAGATTTGATATACCTTCACTCCGCCTCTCCGATGTGCTCGAGGGGACTGTGGCGTTTCATCTTTTCCAAGTTCTGGTGAAACGAAGTATAGGCGGCATACACATTTGAAAAAGGTATATTGAAGAGAGTGAAAAAAAATTGCGGTCAACATCTTGCTACAAACCTGTTTCTTCAGTCAAGAAAGGGACACAATACAAGTTATTTTGTTCGGGTAACTGCAACAATGAAATATTCGAGAAGCTTATACAATGGCCGTTGATGAAAGAAATTATGGCTACAATAAATACTATGAAAGTAAAAAATGTAGACTTTATTTTTGTGTTTTCGAGTTGCATAAAATTTATTGAGTTGATAACTGTGGTGATCTCTCTCGAACGTCTAAGGAGCGGGTGAATTTAAAAAAATTCTAGATGTTGGAGTGATGAACCAGACAACCAACTAAGTTGAGTTTGATCAAATACTAGAGGTTAGTGTGAAGTGTTGATACCGATTGCCATGGTCAGGAACCTACTAATACGAATTTCTAAACAACACCGGATGCAGTCATTTGTGCCCTAACCAATCGAAAAATGTGAATACTTCCTGTATTGTGGGATAAATGAACTGTTCTATGAACATTAGCATTAAATTATTTTCCGAATGATCAGTTTAAATGTTTTGTAAGATTTCGCGTTCACGTCACTTGAGCAAGCGCCAGCTTTTCGCTTAAAAATAAATACTCCGATCGAATGCTAGTTAGGCAATGAAAGCACGTTATATCAAAATCTTGAAAACTGCCAAATAGTAAAATCGTTTATTCGTACAAAAGAGTTAAAGATCGCAGGAGCTTACTTGCTAAAAGTTATGCGATTATGCGGTGACTTATTGCCTAAACAACTTTCCATAGGCCCTAAACGCGACGCGCACATTTCGAATCGATTCTCAGACATTTCAACGTTCAAACAAAGCCGCTGTGAGAATACGAAACTTTTGTGCCAAACTTCATATCATAAAATCGTTAATTAGTACAAAAGGCGACAGATCGCAGGAACTTCCTCACTAAAAGTTGTTGTGATTATGTGGTGACGTAAGGCTGAAACAACTTCTCCTAGGCTTTACAGGCTATGCATACCTTTCGCTTTGATTTCCAAATATACCAATGTTCAGCAAAGCTAGAAGAATGCGAAAATTGTATGCTAAAAGTTATACGATCCTCGAAAGCATCTGGAAATCGGAGCACCGCTACGTCGATACGAGTAATGCTACATAGTTGTAAACCCGAGACTGGGGATACGGACAAGGGACAAACATAGAACGACACGGACGAAGTCTCAAACTCACCTATGCTTTCTCACAGTTGCTAATATCCAGAGAGTTTTGCGCAAAAGCGTATAAGGCATCGTTCCTTCAGATTTTAAAGTCATACCTGCGTCGAGGCACTAACAATTCCGAAATCGTCAGCAAGAAGCTGCACATCACGACTTGAGCGAACCTAACACAATCGCATCTAACCGACTCTTAGCGCTACCATCTTACCGGTTACGTCACGGGTTTTGCGAGATCACGTGACGAGTAGTCGACATTTCCGCACAACATGGCGGCAACCGGTAAGAGAGGGGGGTGGGGGGGGAAGACACTTTCGAACTTCCGGTTGATCACTGTAAGCACCTCTACCTTGTTGCACCCTATAATTAAATAATAAAGAGCTAATATATAACCCCAGTAGGAATTTGTATAAAACTGCGGGTGAACAAGTAAATACGAACACATACAAAAAGAGAAAATCAAGGCATGTAGATTTCGTGTCCAATGTAAGCGGTGGTAGTTACTAAGTATATCTCACGCTTAGAAATTAAAGTACAGTATAGGAGTTGGAAAACATTTATCGTTTCCAACCGCAGAGAGTAATACGACGAAATACGATGGCATATTGCAATAGAGTATACCCTATTTTAAGAAATTTCGTCCAGGCTTATGATGCTCTACCGATTGGCAGCACATTGTTTTTAATAGCGCGAAAAACTAAGATGAAATGCAAGCAATTATTGCTTTCCTAGTGAAAAATATCAATTTGTAATATATAAGAACATAAAGAATCATGTAGGAAACTTGTGAGAAGTTTATATAAGTTTCATATATGGTGCTTATATGTTCTTGTATATCATATAATTTTGTTTCTATATGGTTCTTATATGTTTTTATATATCTTGTATGATTGATATGTGTTCACTGGGCACAAGAATTTCTATACAAATTGACTTTTTCACTAGGGTTTTGACCCTTCTTTAATTAATATGTCAAGGAATAAGTCACGTCTACTAAAACGGGAGGCCGTAATTGCGCTTTGCTACCCTGTGGGGCCACGACGAATTCAAACGTAACGCGGGCTTGGCCTAGCTCCATTTCCTCGGACACGGGTGCCCAAGGCAAAGTTAGGCATCCGTGGTTGGCTTGAGCACGAAATAATTCTTTCCCCAACTGTCCCCTACCCGTGACATTTGCATGGTTAGCTACTAGATGTCATCAGACGACCACAAGCCTGGTTAAGATAGTGCCGGAGCTACCATGCCCGTTCTTTTTATTCACGTTAATAATCATAATATAAGATAGCCTATATGCTCCCCAAATAACCAGAGATAAACAAATAATTCATGTGTTTTCATGTGTGTCTTTGCGTGTGTGTGTAAGAGAGAGCAGAAAGTTATGTTTTGTTTTGAGAGCAATGTATATTTTTTGCAGACTACGTGCATAAAAAGAGGCGGCGTCTGTAATCGTACTAGAAATTACATTCTTGGTGAAATACACCCCGACCTTCAGAGCACACAAACCATATAACGCAACAAGTCGTTCTACTGTATGTACTTTTCCATTTGCCCTTAAACGCGGTTGTTACCTCACTTATATCCATGAAGGAGAAAACTATGGTAATTACTCGGATGTAGGAAAAGAATTATTTCCCTGTTGAGCTAGTTGGTCATTCAGTACAAAATTATAGGGAAAAGAATAGGACAAGAAGGATAGCGCTCTTTCCTGTTTCATTGTGTCTTCCTGTGCTAGTCTTTTGCACTGTAGTTTTGTGTATGAAAAAAACAGGGTGTAATTTTCTTTGCAGGTTAGAAGTGTACTAAAGAAAAGTGGTTAGCTGTTATCTATTGTCCGGTTTTTTCTACGTCTCTTTTGTAAGTTCAAGCTAACGTATCACTAATATGTAATTTTGTATATGCCAGTGATCCTGAGGGAATTTTTTTTATAATTTTAAGTAAAGTTATAACGCAGCCGACCCAATGTAAGTAATAGTTATAAATATGGCGATTATGCTTTCCTTCTGTTGAATTATGCACGTATGTGTGTGTTCGTGCGTATGTTTCTTTGGGTTCGAGGATTCACAATTTGAACGACGTGTCTACTTCATCAATTTGAGTAATGTTTGTCTTAAGACCACCGGAGTCCGGCGTCTGGGAAGCACCTATGTACTTCCCTCCCACCTAGCTAGAGGCAGCCCTCAGCGCCGTTGGAGTAACAAGACTCCAAAACCCTAAATACAACTTCTATGCTTATACAAAAAAAATCTTCTATACCAAAAGTGTCAAGAATAAGACTGCCAGGCGGCGTCAACTTGATTACCTGTTTCTCATGGCCAGGGTCACGAGCGCGTCTTCAAGACGCGACCATGTAATGTTGGCTTTCGGGCCTGCAAGACGCGACCATACGGGGGGGCACTGTAGCGTCTGATGAGGCACGAGTAGCGTTCGAACACAAACCGTATGTCAGCGCCTACCTATTCGCGCTAACAAAAAGCCTAAAAGATACAGCTTGTGGCCTCAGCGTTTTATGGAAGCAATAGAACGTGTTCCTTTCATCCGATTTTTTGGGGGGTTTTCTTTCATTGAGCTTGTAAGCAACGTAAGGAAGCTTAATACAACGGAATCAAAACGCGACGTAAGATATGCTATAGTGCTTGCCAGAGGCGCTGCTTAAATCATAAGGGCCAAAGGCCTATCCAAGACACTTCCGAAACCGAGTTCAAAACAGATTACACAGTTTGAAAAGTTTTGTTTGGCACTAAAGACCGACGACCTCGTCATCGAATGGAGCTTCACTCACGTCTTCGCCGGATACCCTGTTTTCCGTGTGTCCATCCTCTGGACTTTCGGCCACTTTTCGACTAACCACGCCGAGGCATACTCTAAACAAAAAGGATGTCGCCTTACACCCTTTTGTCCCATATAATATAATGCACCCAAAAGCTTTAATACGACGTGCAGCACAGTGACGTCGAATAGACGGCCCAAAAAGTTTTACAGGGGGCTTGATAATGAGTGCGATATAACTTATTTAACAACTAAAGTACGTGTGAAAGACTACAAAAAAAACACAAAATACACTAAAAGTTTTGTAGTAGGGCAAAAGAAAACATCGATTATTCTTTTTAATTTAGTAACACGTACATTAGCTATCTTATTAAGTGGTACCACTCGGCTATCAAGCCGCACGTGAGAAAGATGGTACCGTCGGTCCGACGTCAGCGCGATGTACGTTGAACAGAAATTTTGGGGTATCTTATATAGAACAAGGGGTGTAAGAATATACCTTTTTTTCCTGAGGGTGCAGTAGCTAACTAAGCCTCGCCACGAGGCCTAGCCACAATCCTAGGACTCCTCACCTCTCCCGACGACGGCGGCTATACGCCGTCGGAGACGGCTCACCTCACAAATAACGGGCATGCCCCCCCCCCCCCCCCTCTCAATTATTCTCGCCTCCGTAAGCCAATGAGGGCATAAATTGAGAAAGAGGAGGTGACGAGAGCGCGTGGGGATGTCAGAACACCGAGTTATGGTTGGAATGATTAGTGGGTAGACACAAAGCTATCTGTCGTTGTTTCCAATGCACTCAATCAATACGTTAAAAATGAGGAACGCCGGCGTCCGTCCGGTGTTTGGCGTTCGCGTTTGAACGCATTTAAACAGTGCAGTGGAGACAAGGTCAGCTGCCTTTGGGTCTTCTCCCTAATCATTCCAACCGGAACTCGGTGTTCTGACGTCCCCTGGAGCTCTAGCTTTTTCTTCTTTCTCGGTTTCTACCCGACTATTGTCATTCGTGAGAAAAAGGAAGAAACCTGCTCGGACGCGCGCGTGACAATGTGACACAAGACACCCACCAAAACGAGACTGCTGCCGAAGAAGTCTGCTGGATATTCGTTCAGTATCGAAAGAATACCCGTACCAACCCCTTCCCTCTGCGGAGCTCAACACGATCGTAAACCGACCACCGAGTAGCCTGAACCTCCCTCAATACAAGCAACATACCATCGCTCTCGCTCTACGTCTCACATCGCTCCGCACTCCACACAAAACCCAAGATACCTAGCTGCACATCAGGCAATAGAACAATATAATTCTGATCGGAAGCCCAAGTTCAGGGGCGGCGGAAAAAAATGCGTGATAATGTCTGACCTTTCACTTGGACAAACCGTGCACGATATCAAGGCGGACATCACTGAACGGGCCAACTGCTCCAGAGGTGTCATACACGGAGTTGACCCCGGCACGTCCTCCGAACAGCTCATAAAACACATAGCCACATTCTAACCTACCATACTGGCCGCCCGCATGATGGGCCGGGCAAGAGCTGTCATCGTCATCACATTTGAAGGCAACGCTGCTGCCTTCAAATGTGATGACGATGACAGCCCAGGATATTCCTGCATGACCGAGTTAAGGCCCGTTCACATTCTTGCAACCGAGTACGACCGAGAGAGACGAGATCTGTTAAAACTTTTTTAATTTTTTTAGGACGAGGGAACACACTGGCATTATTCTTGCGCCATCTATTGGAACTGCATTTTACAAGAGCGAAGGTTTCGCGGGATTTCCGAGGTGAAATGTGCGTAGTACGTATAAGAAAGGCTCGTTTATAAATTATAACGTTGACAGAAGTTTTTCGAGCCAAGAAAGAAAGAATAATGCGCGAGAGAAATAGAAAATATGCCGGACCGCCAAGTTTACACTGCCACCCAATAGATGGCGCAAGTGTGTCCTCTCGTTGTAAGAGGCTTTAAGAAACCCAGTTTTAAGAGGTCGCAAGAGTGCGAACGGGCCTTCATGCTCCTGTGCTGGTACCTCCAACCAAAAAAGCGCAGTTCTATTAGATGCTTGACATATTATTTCTGCGCAGACCACTTCCCTACCAGAGCAAACCTAACCTGATGCGTTATGCGCTGACTGAACGAAAATTTAACCAACCAGGAGAATAACACCAATACTTTCCCTCTGTATCCACTCCGAATGAAAGTATGGGACCAACGACCCCAACTCCTCAATGAAGAGGCAAACCTATCAACAGTTGGCCAGAGGGGCTAGCCTTCAACGCATCATACTCCGCAAAACTAGCGCAGTTCCAGAACAGCAACAACCTCGACGCTAATCGTGAACTCCTAACCAAGAACAGCCGGCGGGAATCTCCTTGATGTGACGTAACGGGGGAGGGGAGGAGCTTCTTTTGACTCCGCCCCGGCGAGTTTCCCACTCCTCCTCTTACATTTCCGAGCCCCCGGCGGTGGCGAGTTCCCCAGCGTAGCTCCGATTTGTCTTTACGCTCCGCAGTGAAGGGTTTAATTTTATATAAATTGAGGATCGGTGGCCGGTTGGGCCAGCGCACACCAGCTCGGAGCACGTCGAGCGATAGCTCCGTTGCAGAACCCAGGAACCTGGGTTCAATCCCCACCCCTGCCCGTTTCGATCTTGATGAGCATTGCACCGGCGTGCGGTCGTGTATCACTACTGTGTGGTGCACGTTAAAGACCCCAGGCTAGCGGTTGTACTGCACTGGCTAAATTGCTCATCTACAGTAGGTAACAATGTCGCCATGTTCTGGCATGTTCTCCTGCTGTATAAACAAGTAACGACCAATTTCTTTGTCAAAATACGGTGTGGAGGGAGAAAGATGAGGAAGAAATTACACAGCTGTTAGTCTGCGCTATTCATGTACATTGCTTTTTGTTCTATCCTCTGTTTTAGTTGAAATTTTATCAAGTACATTTTTCTTGCATCTACGCAGCGCAGCAAACCATCAGAATAATTGTAAAAGCCTGTAGGTAATGATAAGTTGCGTTCCGTTGCAGATTGCCGTAAAAACACATTTGTGTCTAGAAATCACGTTGTAAAATTTGTTTGTAGGATTCACGACGGGGACGACGGTCCATTCACGGCTCCATCGCCTCAAGCCCGGCTCGCCACGCAGTTCATTGCACAGCCACCTTACCACGTCTTTCCAGAGGCGATAGTGTTGTTGAAAATCAACGTCGTCCATGTCAAACACATTGGCGTGGCTTAAATACCTACGCCGACGGCGAAACACGAACAAAACGAACAACTCGCCCAAACTCGCCTAGGTCGGAGTCGGCAAGCTTTTCCCATCCGCGGCGGCTTTTGCCACGTCACAATGACGTCACAGCATCTCGCCGCGAGTTCCGAATATGCCACTCTCCGACCGCCTCAAACCCTCCGTTCTGACGTCACGACCTAGGGAGTGACGGCGCGTGTCATCATGCACGGCGCCGACTAATCGCGGCGGGCGGCGAGTTCGGCGGAGAACTCGCCTTGATCTCTCCGTGCCGATCTCAACCCCCCAGAGCCCAGATCACCAACACGCATACCCCGCACTGCCACAGCTCGCTGTCCCAAATCTCCGCAGATCAAAAGAGACACAACACTTTAACGCCTACAACACCGCCCTTTACCCTCCTCACTTCCCACACCCTTCCCCTCTCTCCTGGAGTGCTTGGCCCAGCTCGAACCAGGTGGACCACCAATGGGCCCTAAAGGAGAATGCCCTCCTTTTAACAAGGCCCTGGGTTTCTTATAGCTCATAAAGTTATTCTCCCTCCTCAAGAATTACCACATCTGTATAAAAAAGACTTGTAGAGAAAAAAAACTATAGATAAAAAACACACAATTTTTCTTTCCACTGCTGCAGAAATTATGAAGAAAAAAAACTTCGAGGGCGCTTAAGTTCCGCGTTATCGGGACTCGTTCACAAAGCCTTCTCACATAAACCCGCACTCGTTCCAAAGCCGTGTAAGCGTGTGTGCGGCCTAGTCGGTAGCGCCACGTGTGACGTCACCTGTCACGCGTCACGTAGCACGTGAGCGTTGTGGGTTGTTTGAAAGTCCCGCGCGAGGTCACGCGGCGTGACGTCACGTGTGACTGTGACATCATGACCCTATCGACCAATCAGGATTTTCCGGTCCCGCCGACGCCGACGTCCGATTTTCTGCGACACGAGCGTTAAAAACGTTCAGTTTCACATATCACGCAGTGTTACTTTGATTCATTGACAAGGGAAAACGTCACACCATATAGACCGTTCCATTAGGGTCATAGCAGAGAAGGTAACAGAGAGAAAAAATGCCCTCCCCTCTCCCCCGCATGTCGTTTGCTCCGTCGAGTGGGCTGTACTTAGCATCCGGGCGGCGTGCAAACTCTGCTTAAAATCGCGTCATTTTGAAATTTCAAGCGCAGATGCGCAGATTTTGGTATGCCAGTTATCGTGTAATACTATGCTAGATAAAAAGACTAACAGGGTCCAATTGCGCTGTTACCTACGTGCAAATAAAAAAAAGGGAAAACTGTGTCAGGTTGGCCGGTCTCTCCGGCGAAAAGTAAATCCGGTTGAAAGTCCGTACTGGTGTAGGCCTTTAGCGACCATGCAGTGGAAGTCTGAAATAATAAATAAAAACGTGCTCTCCTGCCGCAGTATAACGCGGTAGTTGAGGGTAGTACTGCCGGCTGACTCAACTGATATTTAAGTAACGGAAAAAAGACGTGCTAGTTGATTATTTGCCGAAATAGAACAACAGAAAGCTATAGGCTGATTTTGGAGTAGCCATAACTATTTTAAGAACGCGAACCACTTCACAATGGCACCCACGAGCGAGAGTTCGATGTTCCGTACAGCCCGCCGATACAGCTCAAAGATGGAGAACGGCAATCTCCCGGTTTGTCGTCTGCTAGCGGAGTCGGGAGCGTGCCCTCTCTCTCGTTTTACCCCGCCGAACCCGCTGAATTTCCCGGATGTATGGAGAGGGCGCTGCTGTCGAACAAAATGGTGCCGCCGAGAGAGCGCTAAATGGAATGGTCTATAATGTAGAGTAATTGTTGCATTCTTGTCACACTTCGCAACGTATACTTACACACTACATATTAGTTTGCTAATACTCTATTAAACAAACACTTCCAGCATGTAAAGCCTCCTTCTTTTTATTAACATTCCGAACGTCTCCTGCGCACGCGGAAATTCTATTTGATTTCGGCGCATCACGCCACGATAATTCGCTCATCCAGCGGCTATTCGGCACTCGCGAGATATTACTAATATATTGGGATTCTGTACACTTTACTTGCATTACTGGGTTGACGCACGGAACGCACCCCTGAAATATAGATATGTAGACGAAGAGTTAACATATGGATATTCAGCTATTATAAGTATACAATATACTTCAAGTCTATTTTTTTTCTTAGAAGTACAAAACTAGCACACATTTATTGTGTTTATCTTTACCAACGCTGGAATAATTTAATTTGAGTTGAGGCACTAGTCTAAGAGAGAGAGAGAGCGAGAGAGAGAAAAACAACTTTATTGAACCGAGCTGATTACGACGTCTTCTTAGACGCCGTCGATGGAAGTGGTTCTCTCTTCATGGGAACCATATGCTTGCCTGGCCCCTGGAGATCAGGACGAGCTGGTCTTCCAGTACGGGGCGGGTTGGCAAGGTCTCCCATCGCTCGGTAAGGGAGGATGAGGGATGGGGTGGGGTAGTGGGGATGGTAAGAGGTGGGGGATTGGCTTGACGAAATCGCATACTCCAATGACGTGTTGGAGCGTGCCTAACTGATTCTTCCAGAAATTACTTTCCTTCTCATACCTTTCCGGGTACATCTTGTTTTGAAGGTAAGGGTGTGGGAAAGATTCTGCCTGTATCTGCCTGTAAATCACTTGCTGTTCTCTGCTAAGCGATTTGCGAGGATCGGGGTAAAGTCGCCTCTCCGTCCTGTAGTAGTTCGTAATGTCCCTATAACTAATTATGGACGGTGGCTTATCTTCCTCTACCCGGTGTTTTCATCTCTCAGGCGAAATAGTGGGCGAGTTCGTTTCCTTCCAGCCCAGAGTGAGCCGGCGTCCATATCAACTAATCTGCGAGCGAAGTTACGTAAAATGATATCAATACGCTGTTCTTTTACGGCTTCGCATCTCCATCTTTTTTCTCTAATTTCACACAACAGTGATGTTCCTAAGTGAAAATGTCGTGATATAAGGATGCTAAACCGAATACAACCAACAAAGCGATTTACGAAAAAAAAATATTTGCTTTCCAGATTAGGTGGTGATTTCGACGGCCAAGGATCAGCCAAAAATTGTAGTCTAAGTAGCTTGGCATTAATGGCAGAAAATTATTGGAAAAGAAGACCGTTTATGTTCACTGACTGTACAAGCAGAGATATTAAAAGAAACCTAATAAAAAAGAGACTCACGTAAGTTCTCAAGCATTTTTTCATCTGCTGTACAAAAACAAGACACTTGCTATTTGGTATATAAATATTTTTTTATTAGTCAATACCTCGTCATTTTGAGCAGTGCGGACACAGAAAGGATCGTTTTACTCAATATCCCGCTAAAGTTAATTAGGTCTACGCTAGTACCAGTTATACGACCTAAAGACGGAGCAGAATCCCGACAAGTGATTCTTTAGTGTCGCCATTGCAACCCTCCGTTGGTAGGCCACGCTTACTCTATACGTTGTTGGATGCTAAGCACCACAATTGTTACTCTCTCATTGGCGTGCGAGATAGTCTAATCAATGATAGGACAGAAGGTACCAGTCTCCTTCTCTAGACTGGGAGCATAAGTATCTCGGGAATAGGCAGTGCGCACAAAGATGCGCCACCATTGTGTTTGAAGTTGGCTTTTGTTCTGGTGTTACCGCCTTGATGCACCTCGCCTAGATGCACCTCGCCTTCGCGTTGTTGTCTAGCCCCTAATCCCGCTTTTTCAACACCAACCAGACTATGCTCTTGTTATTTTTCAAAGCCGGATCAGTTTCTCTATTTTATTCATAAAACGTCATCAGACAACAACCACGAAAACTTCGTGAGCGTGCCATATCCCGGCGCCGAGGGTCCGTCGAGGCATTTATTGACCACGCTAAAGCAGCGTTTTAGTCGTAACAACATTCGAGTGGCAGTAATTACAAGGTCTGCTGGGAACAAAAACACGATGATTGTAAGTACTGCCAATGTTGTCATGGGTTTCCGATACATGCCTTACGATGAATATATAACAAGCTACAAGAGGTCCCCAAAAGGTCAAGCAGGTTTGGCTCAGCAACATAAAAAAGCTACACGTAAACCAATTAGTAAGTTAGAAGTAAGTTAGAAGATGGCCGAAGCCTAGGAGAGTTTTTCTCGCCTAGTCAATGCACGAGCTATTTCGTGTGTGTGTTGTTTTACAAAATTACACCTGAATTATCAAAACAAAATTTCAGCTTTTGACAGCAAAGTATTCATCACACAAGCCTTCCTTTTCGGGCAAAAATTAGGATTGGCAAGCGGGTACCAAGATGCATCGACGGTCATATGCACCGCCTGTAGATACCTCACCACTGCTTGACTCCGTGTATGAGCGTATGAAAAGTCACGTGAAGGGAGCTTCGAACAACGATGCGTGCTTGACGCTGCTAACTACTGCGTGGACCAGAATTAATGTAAAGACACTGATCATTTTTGTCGTGGCTACGCACCAACCAGTGTTTTCTAGGCATAGGCAAAAATTGGCGCACGCGCCATATATCGGGGACGATATACGAAAATACACTGAGTCACTTGTAAGTGAAACATGTAGTTGCCTTGGTCACTGACAATGCCAGCAGCATGCAAGGATTATGTAAGGTATATTTATTAATGCGAAAGCATTAACTGTGCAATGGAGCGAGCCGACGTCATCAGCCGCGCCAAACGGCAGATAAATTCCCGAAGCCGCGATCTGAGGCATCCCAGCTTTGAAACCACGCAGAAAGCCACGCAAAACGGCAGTGATATGAAGCCGCCGCGCGTCAGTTTCAATTAGCGCCACCCCATGGCGCTGCGTGTCCGCGAGGCAGCGGCTCCACCGCTCCACGCCCAAGATCAGCGCGGCGAGGAGCGCGCGCGCGCTCGACCGTCGACGCAAGTACGCCGCAGACGAAATAAGGGAGCGGAGGAACGGCGTGCGTGCTTTCGCATTCACAACTCATAAGAAGTGCTTAGGCTGTACCTCGAGCCTTTTGAGCAGTTCCATATATTACATCGATTGAAGCCCAATGTGCTCCCGAATTACTTGCTTATTGACCTAAATAATCTTAAGGTTATTAACGACATACCGTGCTTTCTGGGCCATGGTTCGCGGACTATACATGTTTAAAAGCTGAAATTTTACTCGGTGCGAACTATCTACAGGCGCGGAGAGTAGAAGGATTTGTTGTTTTCGATATCGTTCACTGCGATAAAACGTGAAGGGTTTATGCCTAAGAGTATATTAATGTTGAAAACGTTGTAATTGGGCCAGTTTGTGAACGTTATGAAGCATGGTGCAAGGACAAAAAGCAACGGACACAACGAAGAAGACACACACAGTCTCCTGTGTGTCTTCTTCCTTGTGTTCGTTGATTTTGGCGCCTTGCACCATGCTTCATGTAATACTGATGATTTAAGTATACTACAAGATTATTTGTGAGCTAATACAGCAGGCATTTGTCAAGGTGTGCTGTGTATAACGTTTTACGCTCCAACTAGGCACTGCGCGCGGACTATGCGCAGCGTGCGCACTATCTAAGCAGACAGTTTTATTTTGACCCCAAATTTGTCCTTTGCCGAATATACATCTTGTGCGGATTATAGTTCCAGAAAATACGGTAGTATAGTTCCTGTGTTCACGTTGCTTAGTGTTTTCTCGTTTGTGTTTATTGATTACGCATTTGTGTAATAAGCACGCTTTTAACACTGGCAATTAATTTGCTAGGTACCTCATGCTCTAAAACTAGGAATGTTGGTACATCTACAAAATTTACAAATTAATAAATACTAATACATTACAATCTTGTTCTAAAAATTCTGTTCGAGACACCTGGAGGTGGCGCTCAATGTCCGCTCGTATTGTCTCGGCCTCCATGCATTCTATTTTTGTTTTATTATTATTTCATTGACGTCTTGTCCTCATTGCTGATGGCCGTAAACAGCATGAGGGTGGAAAATCAGGCGCTTTCCAATTATGCTCGTTTATCGCTCTCATTTCCACGAACATTGGTTACAGCAGCCCTCCGCAGTCCTATGTATGTGACGTAGGACAGCAATCCTAATCTTAAATCACCCTACAGCACCAGCAGTTATCATCTACCCTCATCGCTATGTTTCATCCTTGCGCAAACTGTTATGAACAATGGACGCTAGTTGCACTGAAGACTGTATATCGTGTATATAAGGCTCGTCAATTATCCCGCATTCAATCCTTAAAATTTCACATCAATTTCTTCGCTTCTGCGAATAGTCGCTTCCCAGTAGAACATAAAGTGGATAAAAATTTCATCCTATCGGCACCACCTCGGTTGCCACGGTAACTGCGATACACTTCTCAAAGTGTTCGAGGAACCATATTTGGATACCTCAACGTATCTTGACGACGATCACTCCCGCGTCATCACCTTCTGGACGACCGATCAAAAGAAACTGCCTTCGTCCATGTGGTGCGCATGCGAATTTTACCTTGCCTTGAATGCAAACAACGCTGTCTAGAGATATGATCCCGACAGGTGTTCGTCGGGAAGAAAGAGGTAGAGAGGGGAGTCAATAAGTCTTCACGAGTTCACAATCTTTGCGAAACCACAATAAACCTTCACAAAGGCGTCGCTATCCTCTAATCGCGACTCGAACAATTCCGTCTAGTCGTTATACACTTGTAATACTGGCTGGTTTATGTTGGGTCTGGCATAAAGGGCTGGCCCACCATGCAAGAGCTCTCTTCTAGTCCACCATAAGCCGCCTGGGTAGGCAACGTCGTGGGTGTGTGCAGACCTTGCCTAAACTTGACTGCGTTCTTGGTGGCCCAACGGAGCTGACTTATGGCAGGCCATTAAATAGCCTCTAAAAACAAAACGAGTACAAAGACGCTAGGGAGCTTTGGTTACGTTTGTACGAGGAAGAGACATATGAGCATTAATGTAGCTTCAGGGGTATGCACGTAAGCATTCAGCATTTGATACCTACATCTTGAGAGGTAAAGAATAGATTTTAAGGCCTTCTTCGCAAACCTAAAAATGGTGGCACATCTTGCGATGATAACCCAATCGGAGCTTCGGCAGCGAGTTAAGTTTGTGCCGCTTGCTGTTCACAAGGTGGCATGACCAAACTGGGATAAATGAGTTTAGCAGAAAGCCCTCGCGAATGACGGTCGCAATCTATTGAGGTAGTACATAGAAATTAGTGGGTATGTTTGAAGCAGACAGCAATTACTGCAGCCACACTCACAGTGATGCTTGCTGTGCTTACCGTACCACGTCCCGTCATTGTGCTTTCGCTGGGTAAAATGATTTGAACATCCGAACACAAAGCAGTGTGTATGAAGGGCGTGGATTTCAGGACAAGTTCTGGTGGTAAGGAGAAGTTACTATAGATGTTTGCATGCAGTCACGCTTCAAAAGCTAGTCTCGCCACCTTAAATGAAAACGGCTTTGTTTAGACGTCAGTCTAGCCACCGTGGGCATGCCTTACCAGGGCATGACCAGATTAACAATAGACCGACCCGCTGTTTACCCAAAAGTACGTGTTGGCCCACACCACGTGTGGAAATCGCGCATGCGCAAAAACCAAATTCGCGTCAAGTGAAGCGTAGGGCATGCGCCGCGCCGACATGCAACGCCAACGAAGCGGCGTGACGTCAAGGCCGCGCGTTGCTGTATACAACAGTCAACACGCCCCAGCAGCAAGATGTCGGCGCCCGCAAGCCTTACTTGAAAACGTCTATACGTCATTTCACTTTAAGCTTAAGCGCGGGTATAGCTTAAAAAACTAACAAGCGCATACACTCAAACTTAAGCGTGACCCGCATGGAGGGTTTTTGCGCGCGATTCGCACGCGTCAGCGTCGGCGCGGCGCCATTGGTGACGCGCGCGCGCTCGTTGTTGCCAATGTGCCTGTTTCTGGCCAACAAAAAAATTGAAGACGTTTACAATTCTCTGTAATGCTGAATTAGAGCGCAGCTCTTGAGGAAATGGAGTGGAGGGTACGGGGGAGGGTATGCCCCTCCTCCCCTTCCGTACCCCCCCTCCTCCTCTCCTCCCATTTAGCGGAAAATATTCGCTAAATTGCCCGCGAAATTTAGCGGGGAGATATTCCCTTCAGATTTAGCCGGAAATTTAGTGTAAATTGTCCCGCTAAATTTAGAGGGAATGCCATGACGCCACCAGAAGTGAAGCCGGGTGAGACTTCTGGTTTGGTGGGACGCTACCCCAACGATGACCAAAACTAAAAGGCGCTATTGGGCAGAAGGAGCAGCTGATTTGGAGCCAACAGCTTTTCATGTCACCTTTGGGGGCGTTCCCACCGACGGCGGTCTCTACTTCCGGATTCACTTGGGATATTCTCGTTTGGCTGGCTTGAGCCGCTGTGTCTCCTTCGCTTCTTACCTCCATGAATCTCACCGATGAGAGCCAGGAGAACGATCACGTGATTTGCACACACACGGTTTGCGTGGCCTCTGCAGAGCATGCTGCTGACTCAGTATACATTTTCGTAAACAGAAATATTAGTGTCATTGGTAAGATCAAGAGAGAGCTTGATTCCTTATCTAAAAATTAATCGCGATTGTCTGCCTCGAGAAACCTTGAGACTAGGAGTTGACTTACGTGAGACGTAAGTCAATTTGAAACCTTTATTTATAAGTAACTTTCTCGAAGCACTCCGGTAAAATAAATCACCTATACGGTTTTCGATCGAGATTTCACACCATCGCACCATGCAGCTTCTTCCTGTTCTTGATAATGATAAACAGAACTGCGCGGACAGTGATTTTCAACCCCTGGAGATGCTGATACTACTTAGAAAGAGCACTTAAGGCAGTGCATGATGCCCAGTGGCGCCAGTGCTTGTCGGAATTGATATAGAAGGATGGGTCTTTCTGTGCAATGCCAGAGAGAATACTTTAAAATGATGTAACAGTTGAAAAAATTATTTCGATCTGTGACGGTTGTCTTCGTAGTGACTCTCGTAAATTAGAATGACATCTTAATATAAACATTTCTATATCCCTGAAAAAGAGGCAATGACAATATCATAGTTCACAAGACATTCACGCGACGGCTTTTGCTACCGTTCGCATTAACTTCATATACATGCAGGGCAATATGTTTGAAAAACTAAAACTTACTGATGAGTGAAATCTGTAAATTGAAAATGATTGAAATCACAAATGCCTTCCCCAAATGCATTATTGTAACATTTACAAGAAAAAAATTAAAGACACTTACAATCCCCTGTAACGCAGAATTAGAGCCCAGCTCTTAAGGAAGAGGAGGGTAAGGTATGGAGAGGAGGGAATAGCCCTCTTGCACATCCTGCTCCCCTCCCATTTAGCAGGAAATTATCGCTAAATTTCCTGCTAAATTTAGCGAAAAAATTCCTCGCTAAATTTATCGGGAAAATTCTTCCGCTCAATTTAGCAGGAACATTTATTGCTGAATTTGGCGGGAAACTTTTCCGCTAAATTTAGCAGAAAACTTTCTCGCTAAATTCAGCGGACAAATTTTTCGCTAAATTTAGCGGAAAAAATTCTCTGCTAAATTTATCGGGAAAATTATTTTGTTAAACTGAGCGGGGAAACGTTTTCGCTATATTTAGCGGGAAACATTTTTCGCTAAAATTAGCGGAGAATTTTTTCGTTAAATTTAGTCGGGAAACCTTTTTCCGCTAAATTTGGCTAGGAATTTTTTTTCGCTAAATTTAGCGGGGAAATGTTTCAGCTAACTTCAGCGGGGAAATCTTTTCCGCTACATTTAGTACGGAATTTTGCCGCTAAATTTAGCGGGGAGTTTTTTCGCTACATTTAGTGGGTAAATGTTTCAGTTAAATTTAGAGGGAAACTTTTTCCGATAAATTCAGCGGGGAAATTTTTTCGCTAAATTTAGCGGGCAATTTTTTTCTGCTAAATTTAGCAATTTAGCGGGAAACTTCAGGCATAATGCAAACCGCGGTGACACCACTCGTGACCCTCGTGACGTCACACGTGACGTCACGTGTGACGTCATTATGGGAAACGTCCCATAATGCCACGCTCGTTTACGCCGACGGCGACGGCGACGCCGACAGCCGACGCAAATCAAGTCACAAACGGGCGCCTAAGAGCAGCGCTGTAAAAAAGCAAGTGATAAAATATAATTTGTGTTAATCTTTCAGCTCTGGCTGTCCAAAAACCCATGAGGGGTCGATATCATGGCCCAAACCAAATGTATTGCCGGGGGATGGAATTGATGGGAACACAAAATGCGCGGCGGCGGCATATGGCTACGAGGACTGCAGTGATGTAAGTTTATTTCGAACATCGACCGGGCTGTTTAACTCACCTTGATTGTTATTTGTATGCAAACGTTCGAGTCCTGGTGATGCGTAAACAGCCTCCCAATTCAAAGCACTGAGCATCGACGCACATATGCATATTGTGTTCTCAAGAATATTTAGACAACACGTACAATATTTGGGTAATTATAATTTGGTCTCATCATTATTGCTGAAATAAGGGTTACTGCGCAAGCGAGCTGGTGAACGATCACAAGCAAAATAACCTCGAGACAAGGGACAAAAAGTGCACAACACAACAGCCTCTCAAAACCCAGCTGCCAACAGCTGCGAACAATGACAGCTGAGCTTTGATACAGTGTTGTATTGTCTAATATGTGTCCCTAGTCGCAAACGTCTTTTAAAAACAATGTTCATTATGACGCTTGCTTTGGAAGTAGTCGACCTTTGGGGCTAATGACACTCGAGGAGATAAATTCAAAATCTAAGACTCTGAGATCATTCTTCTGTGGTAATAAAGCGATTCTCGCAAACATTAGCAAATAGTACTTCATTACGTGGCAAGTGTGCGTATGTAAAATAATACTTCTGTCAAAAAATCAACGGTTCGCTTTAATTACTTCGCCTGACAACCATAATGATCAGTACTGGCTAGGTCTAACAAATGTTAGTTTTGGTCACACAAGCAATATTTTCTCTTCCACGGTGAAAAGCAATAAAGCCAAATAGAAGGAACGAGTGTTATCTTTGGTACATGTAAATATACGCTTCGTGAAAAGTAAAACTGATAATTTTATTATGCTCTGAGACCAGCTTCGTTTTCTTCTTTTCAAATATTAATGCTTTCTGAAATGCAGAATCAAACTAAAGACCATGTTCTTATCTTTACTCTTTAGAAGCATTTCTTTTAAACTGAAGCGGGAAACGAGTGGGAGGGGTTTTCATGTATGTCACGGTCAAACAAGGTATTCAGAGCCAAACACTCGACAGATTTAAGGAAATACCGATGAATATGAAATTGTAAGTCCAAAGCATGGACGTCTGTTGTAGCTTATGTATCGACCACCATCTGGCAACCTTAATAATTGTTTGCATTTTTTTATCATTTAAATCTTGTGTTTTCATACATAACTACTCGCTTCTTTTGGGTGGTGATTCAAATGGGAATATTTTGGAACTTTCCCGTTTCGTCCCGACGGAAGAGTAGTGTTTTTTGTATGTTTTTCAATATCATTGCGTCTCACTAGAATTACAATTTTTACATCACGTGCAACCGACATTTTTATTTCCTCTTTAAGCACTATTGTTAAAAGTGTGGATAAAAAAGGTTTCTACGTAAGCGATCATTTGCCTATATTTTTTTGTTTTATGATCTCCTCTCGCCAGAACACGTGACCGATATGCGCCACCGACGATGCCAAAGGTGGACGGGCGATCCCGCGGGCTCCGGGCTAGGCCGGGCGCGACGACTATCAGAGGCCACCATTGCGCGACAGGTCACCGCATGTTGATGCCGGCGTCCTTCTCTGCGGATGACACGCTACAGCAGGGGTGCACAACATACGGCCCGCGGGCCGCATGCGGCCCGCGCGCACTTTTCTAGCGGCCCGCGGCCCGGCTCAGGGCAGAAAGTTGCTTACTATGCCATGCATTCAATCCACCGAGCGCCCGCTCCGCTTGGCAAGCAGCAGTAAAACCCTATGACCTACTTTTCCCAGTCTTCGGTGAAGGAACTAAGATTTCTCAGTTAAAATTTTCCCTCTCCACTAATCCCTCTGACAACAGTAAAACAGCCTGTACAGCCGTCCCTATCCATGGTGTGGTTCTGTCTCAGCATGTCTGTACACGGAACGCGAAAACTTACTTGCTCTATCTCAACAGATCCCCTTCCCTCTTTCACCACGGAGGCTGTCAACCATATCTCTTCCTGTTGGGATAGTTAGGGGTTGCATCGTCGGATCGGAGGACTCCAATCCGACGATGCAACTGGAGCTCATCGACCTCCAGTGTCTACCAGCGCGGAAGACTATGCATCGCGAATCTCAGCATGCATGAGTTCTACAAAAACCTGGACAAGAACAAGTACGGAAACCTGGTGGACCACGCGTTTGAAACTGTCGTCACTTTTCGGGAGCACATATGTTTGTGAGCAGACCTTCTCACTGATGACTCTCAACAAGAACCGCCTTCGATCTGCCAAGACGGACATGCCATTGCGTGATGTGCTAAAGACGGCAACGAGTGCGATGACACCTGATATCAGAAGCCTGACCGCAGTCAAAATATACAACACGTCGCACTTGGTGCGGCCCGCACAGCTTTCAATATACGTAATCTTGGCCCGCCAAATTTTTTAGTTGTGCACGCCTGCGCTACAGTGTCCTGTTGTAGTGCACCACGTATGACACGTTCGCCGCTGTAAACAGTCAGTGAAGATGGCGGGAGGGACAGTGTGCTCTGTTCTCCACTGCAAGAACCGGACCTTGCAGGGCAAAGGCCTGTCATACTTTCGGTTTCCTCCAGATCAAATCACGTAAGTAAACAGCTTCGGCGTCTCGTTTCTCATGCTGACCTTTTATCGTCAGAGGTAACTTGACAAGGCGTTATCGTTTCAGATGTCGGGAATGGGTCGTTCCTGCAACAGGTCGGACATCAATGACAGTTTTAAAAGTCGTGGAGCGGAGTATTTGAGCAGCAAAAATCGGGTGTGCTCCAACCGCTTTCATGACAGCGAGTTTGAAAACCCAAATATGAGAAATCAATGGTAAGTGCAGTGATGTGATTGGCCTGAGCCATTTTGGAGCACCTTTTGGAGCAGCCAAAACAGTGTTTTGGAGAAGCAAAAGTGGCCTTTGGAGCAGCCAAAACAGTGTTTTGGAGCAGCAAAAGTGGCTTTTGGAGCAGCCAAAACAGTGTTTCGATGCAGAAAAGGTGGCTTTTGGAGCAGAAATTCTTAGACAAATGAATATTTGTTTTAAGTGCTGGACAAACGAAGGGCACTTTGTGTTGTGCTGTGACGTGACGTGTTGTGATGGAACTCGCTGCTTGTGTTTTTACTGCTGAGACATCCCACAAGTATACAGTGCTGTAAACGTTACCGAGCAATTCCGAAAAAAAACAGTTGTCACCGTGTTTTTGACGTGCCAGATTTTTATAAAAAGTAAGCAAACGTAAAAACAATGGATTGCAAGCGTCGCGGCTGGTGCCTCTGTCGTGCAATCATGTTCACATGCACGTGAGGGCAACTTCAGCAGGCTTGCAGTTGCACGTGCTTCGTCGCGCGGGCGGAGACAACGGCTGCTCAATCGAAACCGAAACCCTGCCACTCCGCTCCGTCGAAAATTGGTTCCCAAAATAGTATGCAAAATGTAACTGTCCAGCACACGACAATAAACAGTCCAGCGGCGCGTGCTTGCCAGGCCGGCAGGCGAGGTACCGGCTAAACACACAGCAAAGAAGAACCTGAGCGCATCGATGTATGACATCGCGAGCCAGGGTCAAAAAGTTCTTGGAACGCTTTGCGCAACGGCTGAACTCGCGACAAACAAGCGCTGTGCGGGTTCAGCGTGCAGACATTGCCTTCTTTGCTTTAGTTCACTTCTCTTCACCAACTTTCTTTCTCGGCAGATTTTTCACGTACCGGGGTCCCTCTCGAAAGAAAGCCCACCGAGAGAAACCTAAATAATCAATACTTCGCCAAGCAGTCTTTCAGTCAAATAGGGATTTTTGTAGCAGCGTGTGATTTAAAAAGAACAGCAATGTCGATGCGTTTCAGTTTAGAAAGCGCCATATCTGCAGCGATGTGGGGACGGCAACACACGACGTCGCGCGACCACGGTGACTGTGGTCGCGCGAGCGCTTCAGCTCACCAAGTAACTCTCACTGCGCAAAAACGTGGTTTTGTTTCACAGCATGACGGCATGACCGGCGCCCGGCACACTAGCGTCGGAGCGTCCGCACACGCCCACGTTCTAGTACACCGTACCGGCGTCTATCGTTGAAATTTTTTTAAAAAGACGCAAGACGAGATTTTTGAGACGACGTGAGCGCGAAACGCGAGACGGCTGGAAAAACCATGCAAGACCGGATAAACGATTGATGCAGGGTACGTTGTGTCGGGCGGCCGCTTGCGCCACCTAGCTCACGCATGCTCAATAGACCCTTTGCAAAACGTGCAGCGCCACGACGGCAGGGAATTTTGGGAACCCTCGATACAGATCACGCGCTTTCTCGTTGCGCCTCCGCGACTGCGCGCGCGTCCCGGCAGCTACCGCCAGCAGCCGTTGCAGCCAAGGTTGCAGCCATCCGCCATGCCGCCCATCCGCCGAGTCGTACGTCGTTGGCGGCGTACCGTGTCTGTGGCAGCGTAAAGGCATCGCGACAGGTAAACTTATTTGAATACGTTATTCGTCGAAACTTACCTTCACGTTTTGAAGTGTCACCGAATCCACTTATTTTGCACTGCAACCGTGGCAGGTTTCGACCAGGTTCGACAAAGCGTTGGTGCAGCAGACGACAGAGCCGCTTGCTCGCGTATGCCACGTGGTAACGTGGTAGCGGGAGGAGGGGCGTACTAAGGACTCTCATTATTCGTCACGCGGCGCGCGCGGGCTTTTGGGATTTTCGGAAAGGGCCTATTACGGTTCTCAGTTTAGTTTCGATTTTGAAAGGCGACCAAAATTGGTCCTTTGGCGCAAGCTTGGCGCACATTACCCATATTTTGGAAAAATGTAGTAGGATGTAGCAGGGTTAGCCCCTTGGCGCAGTTTGGCGCAATTGGTGCAGCAATCGCATCACTGTAAGTGCGTAGTAGCTATATAACAGCACGTACAATCCTGTGGTCGATATGATTGTCAAACCGCGTATAAAGTTAATAGAATTTTGAAAGAGCCTCTGTGTTCAACAGGTATCTGTGTTGAAGGCTCAGTCCTAGCATATTCATTCAAAGCGTTATTGTGTGCGTAAAACAGAGTGATCTGTGTTTGTTGGATGCTGAGCTGTACATAGTTGTTGAAAACGTTGTGTGCTGGGTTCTTCATATTTGTTCAAATCGCTGTGTGTGCAAAACAATGATCTCTATGTTGAATGCTGAGCTTTACACATTAATGCGAAAGCATTAACTGTCTCATGGGTAGACCTGACGCCATCAGTTCGAAGCGCGAAAACGGCTCCTAATTTCCGCCGCGATCCCTATACACCAACTCATGTTTACAAACAAACCGGAGCGCCGAGCGCCCTAGCGGACGCCACCGGCGCCGCGCATGCGCGATGGGGGTGTGGGCAAGAAACTCGCCGTCGCCCATAAACACACCATTGAAATGCGATGTTGTCGGCGTCAGTGTGAGTCCCCTGCCCTTTTTCGCGCTCGAATTGTTGGTTCTACGTCTTCCTGGTGATGTCTGACTATCTTGAGCGGCGTCAGCGAAATTACCGAGGCTCGTTACACCGCAAAACTTCGCGTGAATAATGTGACATGTGGCGATTCATTCCGCGTGGACGCCGCAGAATGTACGCTAAAGCCTGATTCGCATGATGAGATTTCGCTCGGAATTTTCAGTCGCGACGCCGCTCGGGCTGCAAAAGCGTGAACCGTAGCTGAGATGGTCGACGTCGATACTGAAAATCGCAAGCAGAATCGGACCAACTGAATTAGGCATAACAAGTCGGTGAAGGCCACTGGTAACAATGATCAACATCTCCCTGTATCTACTGTTTTCAACGAGCCTGCTTTCCAACCTTCAAATTTAAGTCTTTTGAGGCCTGCACTTACTTCTTATCGGAAGTACCGGGCCAACATTTGGTCTACGGACCGGCCTCGTCTAAGAGAGCAGACGACAAGCAGAAACGTTTGAAAGAGCAGACGACAGTTCGAACAATCAGGCGACCGTTTGAACTTGAAGACGCACTGAACGTAGTCCGCAGGTGGTCCACACAACTTGACGGTTTTCTGGCGTTCATGTTGGAACAAAACAAATAAATCTGATGACCACAAGTATCCGTGAATTCAACCCAAAGTGCTTCCCGCCCAAGCAATCGTTGTCCGACGGCGTCTGCTTTTTCCCTTTTCACAGCACATATCCAGATTGTCGGACGAACCGAGCACGTGAAAACTGACCTCCAAACCTTTCTCGACACTTTTGGTACGGCCCCAGGCGCGGCGTTTTGACGAGAAGGCAGGTTTTTGTCTGGTTCCTTTCAAAACAACGCAGGAATACACGTCTGGCATGGGGACTTCTGCCCAGAGCCCCAGACCGGAAGTGCGACCGACGCGCCACCACCGCGCCGTGACGTCACAGAGATGAGTTCGTGTCAACGTTGGTTCCGTGTAATATGGGAGCGACTCGCCCTCGCTTCCATGGGCTGGCGCGCGTCGACGAGCTCCCATTAGCCGCTGCGCCATGGCGTTCGAGATCCCGAAGCCCGCGCGATCGCTAGTGCGCAGCAGACGACAAAGGGAGCGGACGAGCAGACGACAAAGGGAGCGGACGAGCAGACGATAAAGGGAGCGGACGAGCGGCTTGCATGCTTTCGCATTCACAACTCATAAGAAATGCTTAGGTGCACCTCGAGCCTTTTTTTATTCATCAAAATGTTGTGTGTGTAAAACAGTGATAAGTGTTTCTCGAATGCTGAGCTGTACATATCTGTTCAAAGCGTTATTGTGTGTGTAAACAGAGATCTGTTTGTTGAATACAAAGCTGTATATATTTCTTCAATGTACAATAAATATTGTTTCGACAAACAAATTGTCGACTGACATTTATGAGTGGAATCTGAGTAAACACCTTCAATTATCATTGTAGAAATACTAAAATCACCCAAACCAACTTTGTTCAAGGCCAGCGTGGTCTATCAGGAATAATGTTGACTATCCACGAACTATTAAAACTTATTCCCAACTTTCTGAATATTTTTCCTGTTGCCTTGGGCTGCTGCAAAGCACCATCTATTCACGATTTGAAAACAGCGAGAAATGGATCACTCGATTAAGCCGTCTCATATCTAATAGGCAGAACCCCAGTCCTGACTTTAGAATTTTGCGCTAGCCACACATTCCCGAAACCAGCGCTTTGAAAAATTATCGACATACCAGCTCGCGAAAATAAGGTTACTTACACAAGGTGCCTTCTCGGGCGCTTTAGCGATAATCATAGTAGCAAATACATTGCGGCGAAGTATATGACAATACATTGCTGTGCCTGCTAAACGTGCTTTCATGTCAACATAGTTCCTTAATATTCGTTGCTCCGTACTGCTTTGAAGTGCGATTACGGCTAAACACACTTAGCAGAGCAGCTTTCAAAATCGCTCGTACAAATTTCGATACCCGCTGATAAAGCTACATGCGTTCGGTTTATATCACATAACGTAGACGTAGCGCTGATCCTACGTGATTGCGCCCTCTAAGTGAGTCACCAATGAAGTGTCCGCTGGTTTTGAAATTCAAGAGATGACCTATGTCACCGCGACCGAACAGCGTGCACACATTGAAGGAAGTTCGGCCGGTAGTAAAGAATTGCGCACCGAGAGACGGCGCTAGTCACCAGCCGATTTTAAACGGGAAAATCGCAACGCCATGACACGTCTAGCTATTCAGAGTGCGCAAAACCCGTCGTCCCCGAGGCCATTGTATTCTAGGGGAGTGTCCTGTATTCCCCCTAGTAAAGTATTTGGCACCATCATCCGCAACGCCCAAAGTAACACCCTCGCCGCCCCAGCCCGCATCCACCTTTTTCCTAATGTGACTCCCTTACCTTCTACGAGGTCAACTCCATGAGCATCCTCCCCCTGCATCCACTGCGGCGACCGCCCAAATACCCATCACATCTTATGGATTTGCCATCCCCCTCCCTTACCCACCTCCCTGTCCCTTCGTCCTCAACCCCGAGTGGCTGACTACGGCCACCACATTCTCAGATCACGTTTACCTGGCTGCGTACATCCAGTCCTCACTAGAGTACGCCACCACAGGGGCTTGGACTCATATTCTTTGGGCCTAATAAAGTTTCATCTCTCTCTCTCTCTTAATGACCTGACTCATTTGCATTCCTAATGAGTAAATTCAAAAGAATAGATATTCAGTTCTTACTGGCCGAAACTCAATTGCGTCCCTAGTGAGAAAATTTAATAGAATAGATATTGAGTTCCCTTATTATCAAACCCAATAGACGTTGAGTTTATGTTGAGTTTCAATTGACTCAATAAGAATACAATAAATGTTCAATTCAAACTCGATGATGATTTCTGCAAGGGACGTGTTTTCTATTTGCGATTTTTCTAGCCCAGATGGTTCAGACTGACTTTCAGCGTTTGTGTATTACAGTTCATGCACGGAAATCCATATGCTTGTGGCAGGTCGAAAAGCCAGAGGTGGTCGCGACACGTAATTTTATTTTTTCTGTGTATTGCAAGGTTTGGGGGGCATTGTAGTAAGCCTTAATCTACATACCTTGTTGCTGAAACGCGCAATATTTATTTTTTTCGTTTCTGACTGTTCCATCTGCTCCTCATCTCATGAAATGGCACTTTTCTTTTAGAGTGGTGCGGAAAGCTGTTTTTCAGTAGCTGGTTTTCTAGTTTCCAGAATATTTAGCATATGCGATGGGTAATCCGCAAACTTGGTTGGTAATGCGTTCTTTGCCCAGGATGCGTGTCGTGCAGTGCTGACCAGCACGTTTCTATTATTCTGTTCGGCAGTTCAAGTTTTAAAGGTTTTAAATTTATTATCAGAATAGATAGCAATCCCCTTCAAAGGAACCATGAAACAATTTTTCAACTCCTTCCTCCTTAGCTTTCCTCCTCAACTCGAAAGTGAAATGGGAAATAACGTCGTCGGTGTCTGCTTGAGCACCAGTGCGATGGCTCAAAGCTTCAATCGTGCTTTTCAAGCATACCATGGAACCTGTCATTCGCAGATGATGATAAGTACCGTCATGGAACTCATTGGCCACGAACGCGAATCCAAATGTTCGTCGACAGACGTTAAGCCTTTCCCTGGAACAGTGCGAGAGTCATACACGGTTTAGACCCCGGAACCACCACGGAGCAGCTCCCGAACATTATTGCCTCTCCGGGACCTAAAATACAACAGGCAAGAATGCTAGGCAAGTCCACATCTGCAGTTGTAACATTTGAGGGCCCGCACGTCCCTTTCTACATTCATGCTCACGGATTGTACACTCGCTGCCGCCCATACAGACACTCCATCCAGTGTTGCTCGCTCTGTGGTGACATTGGGCACAGACGGGACATCTGCCCTAATCCAGAGGTGACTGTGTGCGAGCGGTGTCATGAACGAAACCCGCGCCGGAACACACGTGCACCCCAAAATGCAAGCTGTGTGGACTCGACCACCTGACGGCTAGCAAAGACTGCCATAAGAAGCTCCGCCCACCACCACCGCCACTACACGTCCGGGAGCGCCTTGCTCGGACTACGCCGACATTCCAGCGGCAGCCTCATCACCAGGTCCCAGCAGCTCACCCACCACCTTCCCTCAAGCGCAAGCCAACACCCAACGACGCCACTCCCCTTCGCAACAAGGAAGCTGGTCCACAATTGTCGCTCCCCCAGAAACGGCCCCGAATGATTTCCCCCATTGCCAGCACAGATAGCCTCTGTGCAAGATAAAAACAGCGGCATCAAAATACTAGAACGGGAGAATGCGCAACTAAGAAAACAACTTGAACTGCAAGCGGAACGCACCGAGAAGTTAGAACGTCGCATAGAAGAGCTAGTGACTCACTTAGAAACAATCACGAATGCACCGGCGCAGAGTGCTGTGCAAGCAACGCCCACACCGCACCCAACGCAACAGCCCTCCGTGTTTCCAACCCTACAAGATATTGGAAGGCTCGAAAAATTAATTCACAGACCTTGGCCAAACAATTGAACGCCGTATCGATGCGATTGAAAAAAGGCAGGAAGCCAACGAGACAGTCAAGCGCAAGACGCGAAAGAAGACCAAGCAACCCGCCCCCAGTGACCAACCTAGAATTACGCCCTCCGACGATGAATGGGAACAGTCCCATAGTGGTGAACCACTAAAGGTCTCCCCAACACCACTGATTATTTGGCAATGGAATTGTCGCTCATACCGCGGTAAGCAAAATTCACTATCACTGTTTGCAAGCATACATTCGCCGGCCGTCATCGCTCTACAGGAAACTGGCACAGATCAGATAACGCTCAGGGGGTACACCACGTTTATTACCGATCCTGACTCACGAACGGCCATTTTGGTCCAGACAACTCAGACAGCGCAGGCGCACACCCTCCCCACAACCTTGGACTATGTTTTCTACAGAACTCGTCCCAAAAAAGAAGACACAAGCCAGCCCTTTTCATCCTCAACATATATAGCCCCCCATCGTCACCCCTCAACGAAATTGACCGCCTCTTCAAGACCGTTGAAACAAAGAACAAGAGGGCACGGACTGGTGATCATTGGTGATTTTCAGCGCGCATCACACAGTCTGGGGTTACCATAGGGACAACAAAAAAGGACGGCAACTCCATGAAGCCATTGGAGCAAAACAATCTTCCCTTGTGTAATACCCCCAAATTCCCCCGCGGATGAGGTAATAGTGTCTCACGATACACTACTCCTGACCTTACGCTTACCTATGGACTCAAAAGATCCAACCTGGGAATGCCTCACAGAGACGCACTGGGGAAGTGACGCATTATATCATACAGCTACAGCTCCCCCATCATAAGACCGCAGCTCTAAAGAATAGGCACTGCCCGTCTCACCGATTGGAAAAAATTCCGGGAAACAACTTACCCACGAGCCCCATCAACGCGATTGAAGAATGGACAGCTCTAAATGTTGGAGGCGGCTAAAAAACATGCCAAGGAATTACCGTTAACCCCAAGACTGCCCCGCAGTCGACGCACACCTCTTACACCTATGGGAGGCCCGGCGAGGGCTAACAAAACGCTGGAAAAAACGGAGAACCAATCGAAAACGTCGCCTTCGTATAGCGCAGATAACACAAGAAGCGGCAACGCATGCCTTACACCTCGGCCAACAGAACTGGTCGCAGTTCTGCACGAAGCTCAAGGTACCCTTCGGCACCCGGCGCACGTGGCACCTGCTTCGGTCCCTTATGGGCAACAAAAGAGTCCAGATCGGCCACAGCCCATCTCGCTCAGACGGCTTATTCAAGAATTGCCAAGGCACAGAAGAAGAGCTCCTCGAGGAGCTCAAGAAACCGTGGCATGATACGAGGCGACACGGCCCAGCCTCCCGCCCAACCGTGCATGCGGTGTTCCCAATCCCGAAATGGACGCCCCTTTCACGCTCGTGGAGATGGAAGCAGCGGTTCGCAACTTGACCAGAAACACCACGCCAGGCAAAGACAAGATTCACAGTCCAGTTGATCCGGAGCCTCGACGTCAGATGCGTTGGAGATCCTCCTAAATTATATTAACGAGACATTGGACTGCCGGCGCGCTGCCCCCCCAGTGGAAGTATGCTGACATCGCCCTAATGCCAAAACCGGAAAACCGCTTGCTCCAGGTAACCTCCGACCCATCTCCCTGACGTCATGTGTGGGAACGACTCCTGGAACATATGGTGCCAAAACCGCCTCTCTCCATATATCGAAGACGACGGCTGTTTCCCGACCACCATGTGCGAGCTTCCGACCCCATCTCTCCACCCAAGATGTCCTCTTGCAGCTAAAAGAAAAAATCATCGATCGGCTCACCAGCACCACCGCAAGCGTTGCATCCTTGCCTGGACATCAAGGGTTGCTTTTGACAACGTCTCCCGCAAGCCATCCTTCAAGGACTAACCTCTATCGATTGCGGACAACGAATCTACGACTACATTACGGCTTTCCTCACCGGTTGTACTGCAACTATCGGCATCGGACATCTCCGCTCGAACACGTTTAAGACCATCTCCAAAGGCACCCCTCAAGGCTCCGTGATATCACCGCTTCTATTCAACATCGCTATAAGAAGAACCTTCCCCACTCTTGCAAAATATCCCGCACTTAAGGCATGCAATCTACGCGGATGACCTCCCGCACTATGGACCCCTACGGAGATCCATGGGCGAGCAACAGGACGCCAGAGAAAGCAAAGCGCCATCGAGAAAAACACATCAATATCTCAGCGCCAGGGGCAGCTTGGTGTGCGCCGGAAAAATCCGCCCTCACTTACCTCTATGCACGAAGACGGCGCACCAACGTAAACGAAGCATCCCGGATCCGGAGATCACGCATAGCAGGCAAGCCTGTCCCCAGCGTTCCCCACCTCCGTATTCTTGGCCTCACGATCCCCAAAAACGGATCAGGTCTTCACACCACTGCTCGCCTTGGACACTCTCCCAACTCATGCACCCTATTACACCGTGTATCGCATCGTGAGATTCGGAATGCAGAATTTGACACCTTACGCATTGTACAAGTACGCATACGCATTAGCCCGGGTCGCCTATGGCACTCCATGTTTGTCCCTCAAAACAACCGAAAAATCAAAGCTTAACTATTGCCTGCGCCAGGCATGCAAGACCGCCTTAGGACTACCTCCCAAGACTTCAACGAAGAATTTGTTGCGACTAGAATTCCACAACGCCTGGGAAGAGATGCAGGAGGCACATCACATCTCCCAGTTAGAACGCCTTAAAATAAACACCTACCGGACGAACCACACTGAGAAAGTTAGGCTACGCGACACCCCCCTTGCAAGACCACAAAGAACGCGTTACCTCTGCTCATAAGAAACGCCATTCGATTGCCGCGGATCCCGAAGAACATGCATCCGGTTCACAACAAGGCTTCGGCGCATCGCTAGAGCACTTGCAGATCGCGAACACCGGCTACGGCGATAGCCCAACTGCCAGATACACCGACGCGTCCCCGTGTCCGCGCAAGCCAGCCCATGCTGTACGCGTGACCAAATGCCAGCAGGGCAAGAAATGACCGCCCCACGGTCCGCTCTAACATCTGCAGAAGCCGCCGAGGAAATCGCCATTGCCCTAGCCGCAACGACAGGCGACGAAATAGTTACAGTACTCACAGACTCTCAGGCAGCCTGTCGCAATTACCTGCAGGGACGCATCTCTAAAACAGCGCTTCGCATCCTCAAGACGATCCCCGGCTCCCCAGAGAAGTACCACCCTCGTCTGGGTACCCGGACACGAATACCTCGAAGGCAGCGAGGCGGCACATGCCGCCTGCCCGCGCACATACACACCGGGCCATTGCAAGAGAGGCAACCTCATTTGTTGCCCACACGACCGACCTGCTCACGTCCAAGTATGCCGACATACTTGCCGACTACCGTCACAGCCGAGGAACAATACACCAGCAACCGCACCCAAGACTATCAAGAGATGAAGCCACCACCCTCCGTAGACTGCAGGCCAGCACGTGTCCTCCACTGGCACACCTACTCCACGCCATCTCCCACTCAATGCCCCGCCACCTGTAATTTTTGTCATTCTCCCGTGCGCAACCTTTACCATCAGGCATGGGAATGCCAACTTGAACCCCCGGACCTCATTCCCAAACGCACACGCCCCATCCTACGAGCAGTGGATGGCCTGTCCGGCCAGTCGGACCCTGGGATCAGCAAGAGCTGGTGACGAGGGTCCGGATAGCCAGCCACAACCAGAGGTATCCCGGACTAAGGATGCCCTCCACTGGGCAGGTGCCCTAACATCTGCACCTGATGCTCGCTGAATAAAGATTTATTCATCATC
>JAZHYW010011769.1:0-5000 GCA_037355805.1 Ixodes ricinus
CTTTCTTTCTTTTTTTTTCATGGAATGCCGAATAGGTTTTTGAGTTATCTTGAATGAATAAGTAAATATACATGAAATACACGCATCGCCTTGTCACATCTACACCGACGGTTCTACAATGCCCACATCATCAGCCATAGGGATAAAGATATTTTTCTACGTGTACATTAATGAAAGCCAAGCCTATAGCCACGTCACTTCATCAACAGCGACAGAGCTTGCAGCAGTTCGTGCAGCTGTTGCAGATGTGGCCGGAAAGCCCGCGGTGCTGGATAATATTCGTTGACTGTCGACCGGCATTTTCTGCTTTTCCTTTAATAAAAAGAATGGCTGACTATATACCTTATAGCTAGCACATGATATCTTACAGGAAGTTCAGCACGGTCTGTCTCGGAGGTCATTCTATATTACAGTGGGCTCCTGGCCAGTACGGAAGAATGAACCCGCGAGAGCTTGCTGGTTACTGTTCTTATTCCATTCTCAAGATAATTATGATATATACTTGCACAAAAATTGCGACGTCCCGCGGTAAAATGTCATTATTGCATTATTGACGCCTCAGCGTTGCACAATCAAAAACTTACTAAACAAAACTTGCAAAGGGTTCACGACATCAGACACGTGCTGTGTGCCTGCGGGAAGCGGAAATGAATTCTGAAACACCATGACCTAGCCGCAACAAGTTTCGCCCCAGTCCAAACTGGATTATGTTTTCATTTTTCAAATATAAGCATAGAGACGGTCAAATATAAAAACGAAAGCTGGTGATGCAGTACTTCATTATACAGTACCTGTACACATCCGCCCCTTCAGATCCGCCCCTTCTCAACTAAAACGGCTACTCTATCTTGCCCTTGTCCGGTCTAAATTAAAATACGCATCTTCAGTCTGGCACCCTCATTATGCTACATTAACAGACTACATTGAATCTGTTCAAAACCGTGCTGCGGGCTTTATTCAGTCTGATTGCTCCAGTCTTCCCAGTGTCTCCCTCATTAAATCAAATCTCCCTCTCCCACTGCTTTTCACCCGTCGTAAAATATTCCGTCTCTGTCTTCTGCATAAAATTTTTTATTCGCCACTTCTAAATCAGTTTCTTCTTTCCTTACCTGCTTATCTTTCCTCCAGACTGGATCATTGCAATAAAATAGCCCGGCCACAGTGTTTTTCCACGGCACATCAGCACGCCCCTCTTCCTGATGCAATTGTGGACTGGAATGACCTTCCCGAGGACATCGTCCATCCAGGACCCCATCAGATTCCGAGAAGCAGTATCCAACGTTGTACTTAACGCCCACTCCCCTCTCTAACGCCTTATGGCCCTAAATGTATTGTATAAATAAATAAATAAATAAAAATATTATTCAGCTAGGAATATAAAAATAAGTCCAGCTCTACAAGTAGTTTTTGTACAAAGCTAATAAAAACAACGCTGAGCTTTAAACTTTCTCACAAAACATCTTTAACAGTTTCGGAGCTGTTAGCCCTTTACGAAGCTCTGACGCATATACATTAATGCACCTTTCTAATGAATGGATCGTCCTCACAAAGCCCTTCTGTCAGTAATGAGACAGGGTCAGAGGTATCGGATCTGTCCGGGAGATGGGAAAGGGGAAGGGATAATTTTCTTTTTTACACTTTCTCGTATTGTTTGCATGCAATCTTGGAAACGCTTACACGTGCAATCGCCCCTCCCCCTGTTCCCACGCCACTGTACAAGGTGCGCATTTTTAACTCAATTATGAAATCACAATATTTAGAAACATAATATTGCTGGCCGACAACGTTCTTGTACTTCAATGGATTCCGGATAGTCATTGGAAATGAGAGGTTCTACAAAGCCGCCAGCGGTGCTCACAAAAATATGACAAGCGTTGCGATCCCATATGATTAGATGCTGCATACGGCACTTTTTTATATTTTTTTATTCGTACATACTGATGGCTCACATTTGAGAGCTGCAGCGAGTGTGGGTGTTACATAAATAGGTAGAAAAAAAAACTTTTGAAGTCAATTGTACAGAATGCAAACAAACAGCAATGTACACTTTGGGGAAAAAAGGACAGAGATGAGATTCCAAGAAAAAGCACATATAGTTGGGTAAATACTGTGATAAATGAAATCAGTGGCGGTTATAACCAGACCAAGGTAAATATTGCCGCGCGCGCAGCTGGCCAAGTAGGCAGCGCGGCCGTGGCCTAACGGTTATCGTGCTTGCCTCCCACGCGAAGAGCCAGGGTTGGATTCCTGGGAGCGACACGTTTTTTATTGATTCTTGCAATTTAGTGTTCTGGTAAATTCGAGAATCCTGTTGCTTGTTCGAGGTCCGAATGTTCTACGCGCCGAACCTTCTACGCCGATTGTTCCAGAAGCCCACGCGTGTACATAAGGGGCTCCGCGTGCCGAACCGCAGTCAGTCTCGCTCCAGCGCTCGATCCTGGTGTTTTCGCCGACATCGACGCCTGCGACGCTAACTTACTTCTATTTTGTTTTGGGCACAAGTTCGCCCCATTAAACGTTCAGTTTCTTCAGTTATTCTTCGCCTCATCGTTTGTCATTCGTGACAGTATAGTACGTAGGGATTCTAAATAGTGTTCCGTACAGCATTTAAAAAACATCTACGCTATCACATTCCGTGACCTCTAGCGGGTGCTTGTTCCCACTCGCAATTCAAATCGGAAAAAAAAATTCTTCGAAACATTTTGTACGACAGAAGAAAGGCGTCAATGACCCACTGTCGACACCTCTAACTGCGCGGGTCAATCTTGGTTTTAGGCATCTAACTATATCAATAATAAAATACGTGTTTTAATAACGAAAATAGAAAAACCCATCCGAGCATGGTAGCGCCGTATGTGTGTCAAACTTGGCTCTGCGCGTAGAGGGGGTCACGCGATCTAGGGTGATATATTTATTATATATGAAACGAAGGGCTTTCCGTTGAACCGTTTCCAGTATATATGTTTACATTTGTTTGTGTAGGAGAGCGTCCCAAACAGCTGATACGTACTCGAGTACTGTGCGAATCAATGTTTTACATGCGATCAGTTTACTTTAGCTGGTACAATGCTTGAGGTTACGTTTTAGAAACCAGAGTTTGCCTATTGGGCTTTGCGTACAGTTGTGTCTGCTTGAATATTCCATCGTCCGTTGAAAGAGTTACACCAAGGTATTTAAAATTGGACATGCTTGGGAGGGGATGGCGGTTTACAGAGTATGAAAAAGTAAACGGACGCCTTTTCCGAGTGAAAGTCCTACTAACAGATTTGCTTAGGTTAAGTGGCATTTGCCAGGCAGAGCACCAGTTTGAAAAATCCTGCAGGCATTTATTGAGATGAAGCTGGTCGTCTACTTTTTTTTTATCTCGTGGTACAAAATACAGTCGTCCGCGAACATTATTATCACCGTTTTTACTTGACTGCCCAATTCATTCATATAAATAAGAAATAAGAGGGGCCCCAGGACAGACCCCTGAGGGACACTTGAGACAACTGGTATACTATCAGAGTTAACACCTCTTACGAGTACACTTTGGCTGCTGTTTACGAGATATGATTCGACCCACTTGATTATGCTGCTATTATTTAGGATTATCCCAATATTTTGCAAAAGTTTGGAATGCGTCACACGGTTGAATGCTTTAGAAAATCCATAAATACTACATCGACTTGTCCCTGCCTGTCTAGAGATTCCGCGATGTCATGTACTGTTTCTGTCAGTAGAGTCACGGTAGAAAGTCGACGTCAAGAACCGTGTCGACGAGCGCCAAAAAAATTTAAGTGTTCAAGGAAGGTTGCCACGTGTTAGAATACGATGTGTTCAAATATTTTGCTACACGAAGATAGAAGGGAAATAGGTCTATAGCTGTCAGCGGAGAGCGAGCCACCGGCCCTGTAGATAGGCACAATCTTGTCCAGTTTCCATGACATTATGTGGAGAAATTTAGAGCACCACTCCGCATATCGCAATAGTAACGCATTCGGGATGCCGTTTCGGACCGTATCCAGCGCTAGTAGGCATGCAAAGATTCCGGCCTCTGAGGCCGTGACATCGGAGATAGAGAGGCTAACCAGTGAAGAGTCATCTGCTGATACGCCGCTGTCGAGAGTGAATACTGTGCTGTACAGGTGCACTTTCTGCTGGGTTGAGAATCAAGTTGTTATCTACACATAATTTGGTATAAGCCTCGAAACGTAGGGTCCCCATAGAAGGGCTTGGTTGGTGTTTTAACTTTTTAATAAATAATTACTCCCAACCAGACAGATCTCTGTCAAATGTTTACTTTTAAGTTTGGTAGGTTTATGCTGCTGCGGAGAAAGGTGCCTGCACAATATAGAGGTGTCCGATTTTATCAAGTTACAAAGGGTTTGGTTGAAATACCTATACCTGGCTTCTTTTAAGCGGTTTATCAGCTGCAATCGAAACTGGTGTAGCCTGTTTTTGTTTTGGCAGCGGTTGATGCGGCCTCGATTTATCCTTATCTTCAGGAGTACTATTTCTCTGTTGATCCAGGGGTTGTTTTTGCGTACTTTACGCACTCTGCATGGTACAAAACGACTTATGCAATTGTGCACTGTTTTTCTTGAAAAAGTACAATAGTATGCTCAACTTCACCCGCACAGTGCGAGTTAGAGGTCTCAAAGGCACTGAAGCACTCATCCAGAGAATCGACCATGCAAACGTCATCTGCTTTAGAGAAATCATATATCACTGTGAATTTAGCTTGTCTGAGTGAACAGAATGGCGTGTTTAATTCAACGGTTACCATTAACTGATCGGAAATGCCAGTGGTCACCTGACATGAGTGGTCGTGGCCATTAATATTCCCCGTAACGAATACCAGGTCCAGGGTGTTGCTCGTAGCGCCTTGAATACGCGTAGGTTATTTTACTAGCCGCGCTAGGTTGTTGCAGAAAACTTAGTCCGCCAATATGTCAATATGAGTGCAGTTACCTGCCGTTGAACTCAGTCAATGTGCGGGACCTGCCAGTATAAAGTTA
>JAZHYW010011769.1:7500-76432 GCA_037355805.1 Ixodes ricinus
ACCCCTGGCGGTCCCCCCCCCCCCCCCCGGTATTCGGTTGAACACAACGTATAATTTATCAATAAAATAAACAACAAAATAAAAAGGTGGATGATACAAACAAGCGCTTAAACAGAAACCTTATAAAAACAACTCGGCCGAAAAGTTATAATATATATATATATATATATATGCATAATTGAATAATTTTGTTTTTTGTTGCTCGTAAACAGAGGAGAGGATGAACACTGAATTGTTCATAATTGGCTCTGAAACCCGAAACTGTTCCAAAGTATTTTCTATACCTCAGCCAAAGTATTTGCTGTTCCACTGAAGTGTGCCGCGGAACACGTTTCGAATTCGATACGTTCGCTGGTGAGGTGGCCCTTCCACCGGAGACAGAGGATGTCCTTTTACAGTAACGGCTCCTCCCGAAAAACTCGCCTGGACAACCGCCTGGAATTCACAACGCTCTCGACTGTCCGGCGAAACCTTGGGATGTGGCGCCATCTATCCTACGCTTAAACAACTTTTGAACGGAAAAGTACTCGCTACACGAGCCACGGGGAGCTCCCGCTGACGGCACGGCGGCTGGGTGAAAAGGTCACTACGCAGTGGAAAATAGTGCTCCTCGGTGAAACCAATTTCAATATTTGTAAGAATACTTATGGCTTTTATAAGATCGCTAAAATAAGTTTTCGTCCCGTTCTGATATTCTCAGCATAAATCGTCCTCGAAATCGTTGTTATAATAGTTTTTGACCTCTCGTTAGCAATCCGTATATAATGGCCCACGTGCGAATAGCCATCAGCCGCTTTTTCTGCCCGAAAGCCGGCATTTTGCGAGTGCCCATTCTGCCTCTGCGCTGCAGCTTCGCGACAGCCGCCGACAAGATGTCTAACCCTCGCGTGTTTTTCGACGTGACTGCTGATGGAGCTCCCCTCGGCAGGATTGTGATGGAGGTGAGTTATTTTTAAGCCAGCTAAAGATACCGCAGGTGGTTTTTGATGCGGGCCGGCGGGCACGGGATTCAAAATGTGGCGTGGCCCGCTGCGGTAAACCAAGTTTTGATGCAAAGCGCCGAAATTTTTTTCTATGCATGTGCTTCCGGCGTTTAGTTCATTTGCACGCTTTCTGGCGTTGATTTTGTGTCCGAGAAAGTTTGCGGTTCGGCGTTTATTTCACAAATTCGCATTCGTGGGCGGCATTCGGGGGGATGTGTGTTTAGGCCTACATTTTTCTTTATTTTGTTTTTATAGGTGAGCGTTGCTTCTTGACAAAGCGTTGTAAAACGCTTCGCATTGCGTCCTTAAAACTAGTGTTTTGAACCGTGGGTCTAGTTATGAACGACGTTTTTGTCACGCTGAGTGGCCGCATTGACGAGCGAGGAAGTGCGTGAGGTGCCGGAAGCATTCCGTTTGGAATGAAATTGTTTTTTCCTGCGAGTGCGCCTTTTTAAGCCTAGCCTGACTAACCAGGCTGAAAGCCCGCGCACGCTTTTCGCACTGACCACATCTCTGCCTCGGTTCCTAATTTCTCTAATCTGTCCGTTGCAGCTTCGCCCCGACGTCGTCCCCAAAACTGCCGGTAAGTTAGGCCTAGGTGCTCGTCCGATGCCTATTAATGGCATTTTGCGCGTGCGAGGGAACTTGTTTGTGACGCCAGCGACCTCGTTGGCTTTGCGCGCCGGCGTTCTCTCCTTCCTGCTTGCAGAAAACTTCCGCGCCCTGTGCACCGGCGAGAAGGGCTTCGGTTACAAGGGCAGCATTTTCCACCGAGTCATCCCTAACTTCATGTGCCAGGGGGAGACTTCACCCGGCACAACGGCACGGGCGGCAAGTCCATCTACGGCGAGAAGTTCGAAGATGAAAACTTCATCCTGAAGCACACCGGACCAGGTATGTTTGAGGAGTGGCTCATTTCCTTCACACTTTTATTGGTTCATCGTCAACAAAGTTGCCCTGTTTATTAAAAAGAAAGAAAAAAAGTTACTGGTGCTAACTTTTTGTGAAGCAGCTTCCTTTTTGAGGGAAAGGTGCCACCTTCCTATGCCAAGCTAATATGGGCCTACTTGTTTGTCCAAGAAGTAATTGATGTTACCTTATCAATTGAATGTAGTAGCTCTTAACAGTTTTTTGGCGGGATTTCTAGAGCGTCTCGGCAACTTCAGTGTAACGGTTGGTGTTTGCCTGGCTGTCGATCCTTATCAGCTGGCTATAAGTGGAAAACTTTCCGAGGCTACAGAGGGCGGACTGGGCACCTGCCTTTCTATTCTTATCGAGAATGGATAAGAGGCCAGACCTGGAATACACTGAGCAGAAATCTTGACTCTTGTTATCTCTACCCACAGGGACCCTTTCCATGGCTAATGCTGGCCCCAACACCAATGGATCCCAGTTCTTCATCACGACTGTGAAGACTGCCTGGTAAGTACTTTGCTTAGTTGTTTCACCAACTGAGCAGAAGAGTTGAGTTGATATTCACGGGTTGCTTGAAAGACGGTTTGGTCTGCGTGTTCTAAGGAGAAATTAAGCTTTATTGGTTATACTTAGCTCGGCAATTAACAAACAAATGTGTCAAAAAAGAAAAAAAGGGGGGAAAGGGGACATGGCAGTTTTTTTGTTACCAACTTTATTTAATTTGGATTACTCGTTAGGGCTGGGCGTCGATTAGTAATTTTAACCCGATTAATCGTCACCCTTTAATCGATTAATCGGTCTCTGTCATTTCCATGCATAATAATACTGCCTAAAAAAATTGCATCTTTTTTTTTTCTGTGCTGAATATGTGGTAAACGACGCAATAATTTTAATTATGAATCAACTTCGATGTACAGTTGAGAACAGTTCAAAAACATTCAGACGCACAGATTACTACTTTAGCTCCATGAGACAAAAAATGTTCGTTGATATCCTCCGAGATGGGCAGCTTCCTTTGATTGCTCACAGTAGTAGTCTCGACAGTAGTCGCCATCGTTGAAATCGGTGGGACATGTGAAAACCTCCTGCACTTGTATGAAGTTACAAATCTCCCCCTTACAGTTTACCTTAAGTTCATATTTCACCTAAAGTTTTAACTCCATATATGTGTGCTCGTTCATGCCTGCTTGGTGAAAGCGTTTAATTTTTATTTAATTTTGTTCGTCAAATTTTTACCGATCAACCCGTTAAACAAATTAATCGTGATTAAAGCATTAATCGATTAATCGGTAGGTTAATCGATCAATTGCCCAGCCCTATTACTCATGCTTCTTAATTTGTGTATCCCCATTCGTGAGACCAGCACCTTGAAGTTTGCTCCAATGACGTTGCAGTCCTAAGCAGCTTGGCAGGTGTTTGTCCGTCCGTCAGTGCCTCAGAGCAATTCATTGATCCAAATATTGGAAAGTTTCTGGCCAGCAAGCTACGGTGGCACAAAGCTGCCAAAACGCAAGCTGTCATTTATTCTACATCTTTTCTAATCGTGCAGGGTGGGGGGAAGGGCATGCTTACCATGGAGCCAATAGCCACAGGTGGTCCCACAAGGAGCCACAGTTAGCCACCTCTTGCTCTGACTTCTTCAGATAATGAACGCCAAAAAATGCATGAAGTGCCAGCCATAATTTTAACTGGCTTTCAGCCGGCCATGTGTTCCACTTATGTGGACATGCAACTTCTAGCCTGCCTTCACACACATGCCGCCCATGTGTGCTCCCATGATGCAACAGTGAAGATGTCATGCTTGGTGTGAGGTCATCCTTGTGTGATTTAAGAAAAAGTAAGCGGGCAAAGCTTTCCTCAATACTTTAGGTGCACGAGAAGGTGCACCTTTGTGCAAACAAGGATGGCATTGTGAAGCCTTCTTAACCGCTCATTTACACTAGAAGCGGATCCGCGTTTGCAAGGCGTGTTGCGAACGCGGTTGTATAAAGATCCAGTACAATTGCACGCGCACTTGATGTCATCGAGTGTGCGTGCAATTGTACTGGATCTTTATACCACCGCATTTGCAACCGCTTTGCGAACGTGGATCCGCTTCCAGTGTGAATGAGCGGTTAGTGTAGCTAGGGGTAAACTACCGTATTTTCTGGACCATAGTCAGCACCTGGCTTATGGTCCGCAGGGGCAAATTTGGTATCGAAATAAGTTTTTGTTTGGATAATCTGCACTTAGTGCGTAATCCGAACGTAAAATTGTCATACACAGCACACTTTGACAAATGCCTGCTGTATTAGCTCGCAAAGGCTCTGGTCTCGCACAAAAATATTAATATACTCTTATTTATAAGATCCGTGAGGTCTAATCGCAGTGAACAATCTAGAAAAATGGCAAATCCTTGTGTGGTCTGCACCAGGTGAGACTTTAAACATGTATATTCCGGAAAATCTGGTACTAAAAGGGAAACTAAGTAAACAGGTGCACCAGTAGTGGGAGGAAGGCTTAATGCGAGCGAGTCATTGGGCGCTCGAAAAAGGGCTCGAGATAATAGCTGTTTTGCTGACTCCATCAGCCTTCAGATTTTCTTCGGTTACTAACCGCTGCGTCTAAGCCCCTTCCTGCAGTGACCGCATCCTTTGAAGGGTGCCGCCTTTTATCTGAAACTATCCAGGCGTTGCAACTATATACATGTAAGCTCTGAAGAGCTAAAGGTGAAGTAGTGTGCACGGAAGGGGGAGAAGGTATGTCTATGCTGCCTGCAACACAGCAGTCGATAGGAGCTCATGGCGCGAGTCAAGCAACTCCCATTTGCAATGTCTGAAGCTTTGTTTGTCTCCTTTAGTGTTCTCTTATGTTCTCTGAGGCCAATCTAATTTAATGTGAAAAGTGTACCAGGACCATTCGCTTTAGTCTCTGTGCTTCCCGTTGGCTCTCTGCACTCCGATTTGAGTAGAAATAAGGCATGGAATGGCACCCGTTGTCTTTGGACAAACAAAATGGAGTATGAGAGAAAAATAATGAAGCATGCACTCCAGAGAGGAGCTTTAATGCTCCATGGAAGTGCATGATATGCTAAGAATTGTGTTTAATTGGGTGCATGGGAGCTCCGCAACAGCTTGGCAATCTACTTATCAGCATCTTTTGGCATGGTGATGTGTAGACTACTGCTGAAATCGTTGGTTATTGGATTGGCTCATTCAGAACACGTAATATGCCTTCCAGACCTGCCAAGTTTTACGATTTTATCGTAAAGTGTCCGCTTTTCAGCGCTTTCTTACGGTTATCGTATTAACAACAATATTTGTACAATTTTCCGCACCGCGTGTAAAAAAAAAAAAATATTTCGTTTAAGCTGCATCTTGCCTGTTTACAAGTTGGGGTTGGCAACACTGGTACATCGACTTGTATGCCAGGGGGCGCAAGCTACCGCTCCTCGTTGTAAGGCAATTGTCATTGAGAATATCCATTCATCCATCTTAATCCAAAACTGTTTAGGAAATCTCCTTTGTTGTGGCGACGTTGGTTCTGGCGAACGTTGTGCGTTTTGTAACTGGAACTTTTACTCATGATCCCTTGAAACCGTCTTTGCTACAAGATGTCGGGAAAAAATACTTCCAAGTGTTTATTCCCAGCTATTCAACCGACTTTCCATTTACGAAGACGTCGCGCAAGGGCGAAAGGTACGCATTTTGTAGTCTGTGTCGCTGCGATGTCAACATTTCGCACGCTGGTCGCCGGGAGATACTGTGTCATCTGAATACAAAAAAGCACAAGGACTCTGCAAAATTAGTTGGAACCAACGAGAAGCTTGGAGGGTACTTTAGTCGATCAACGGATTACGACACTACCCGAGCAGAACGCCTTTTTCGGCATTTTTGATCGAACACAACGTGCCGTTCACGGCGGTTGTTGTAGAGACGTTAAAGAGCAAGAACTTTGCTCCTTAACGTCTCCGTTAAACCAGGCACAGGCGAAAGAGTTTTCAGCAAAGTGAAGAAGGCACACACGCAGTTCCGCTCCTCCATGTCGAAAAAGACTCTTGAACAGTTGTTAGTTGTGAGATGCAGCAAGTCCGGAAAGTGCCATGAACAAGTGTTCGACAAGAACTTCCTAAGAAAAGCAAAAGCTGCAACTTCCTCAGTGTTGACCCAACCTTCTACTTCTAAAGAGTAAGACATTTCGTGCAATGTATGATGTGTTTGTGCCCTAGTTGATGCATTTTTCTTACCTAAACCAAGTTTTTGAAGAATAAAACAGTTTTCGTATTTCTTCACACAATTGTAGTGTTTTTTGGCACCCCCTGTAGTATTTTCAGCATTGTAGGGTTGGCAGGTCTGGCCTTCTGATCGAGCCATGCATTCACTTAGATTTCAGCGGTCAGCTATGCACCTTGCCAGAGGTTGAAAATGAGCGTCAATCGGCTAAGGGGCTGCGTGTGTTCCCAATCCAGTCACGAGTTTGTCCGTGCCACAATGGTGTTGGCCTTGGCACAACTATGTCCAGCGGTTTCTCAAATGTTGCCACTACTTTTGTTTTGGTGCTCTGTGACATCGTAGACGGGGAAGTTGGTTGATGTATTGTCGCTTGAAGTGCACATGACACAGTAAAAAGGAACCTGGGACATTGCCACCGACGCTCCTTAGATCGGTGGGTGGCCCTGGTCCCACCGCCCGGCTTAGGGTCCACTAAGGGGTACTTCACACGCGGGAGAAGTCCCAGGGATTTCTCCACGGCACGCGCATCCTGCGACGAAAACGTCGGGCTTTGCGATGTGCAAAAGCCTCGCCTTTCCGTCTCGTGAAGCTCCCGCGTGCCGAGGAGAAATCCCCGGGATTTCTCCCTTGTGTGAATACCTCAAGGGCCTAAATGGAGAACAAACTTTCCATTCATCGTGCTTCTGTATTAAACTTTTACCTGGGGACCATAAGCTGCTTAAGACCGTGGGATTACTTCTACTCCCGCACTGGTGCTCCTTTCGAAATGACTTTTGAGACTTCTTTCGTGCATTTCTTTCAATTTCCAATGCAGTCGCAAGTTAGTGCGTAATATCTCACATGCCGACTACTGTGTGCAGGCTCGACGGCAAGCATGTGGTCTTCGGGGCTGTAGTCGAAGGCCAGGACGTGTACAAGCAGATGGAGTCCTTCGGCAGCCAGAACGGCAAGACCTCCAAAAGTTGGCCATCGCAGATTGCGGTCAGCTGCAATAGGGGTCATCTTGGAAACAACGGGGGCAAAGATTTCCAACACTTCGAGCCACTTGTGCGACACCGAAGGCTGTATTCCACCCTCTTCTTTCATAGGCATTCTGAATTGTTTCGGAGAAATTTAGTCTTATTATTGGCTTCAGCTAACTAAATGTTCTCTCTTCTGTGTGTTGTACACACTCCCAAAGCCGTATGAAATAAAGTTCATTTTCACTGAACTGCTTCTACTTGGATTATTCAGGTTGCCATTGTAGATATAAAAACTTCAAAGGGAACTCGTGGGGTATTGAGCGCATTGGATTCTAGTCTTAGAAAATTGAATTCAAATGGAGAGCAGGAGTCTGTTAACCCAAGATTAAACTCTTGTGCACATAGTGGCTCCAATATCTGCATCTGATCATTTACGAGTGACATGTACATGCTTGTGTAAATTTCCCTTTGCCTTCCACAGCCTTGTATGGAAACATTTATGAGAGTGGCTTAGAGATGGCATGTGCTGCTGGAAGCAAAATATATCTAAACCGAAAGTTAAAATGGCAGGAGGGTGGGCAACAGTATTGATGGGGGGTGGGGGACAAATTCTGCACTACCTTGTTAAGGGGATACGCTCCTCGAAACAACTTTTTTCTTATTTCTTGAACTAGAGACATAAAAACTCAGCCCCTGGTATAGTTTTTCATGCAGATTTCAAATATCCATTTAGTTTTCACCTAGCTACTATAGTTATCGAGTTATGTAATACACAATGCAAAAAAAGAGCACTTTTTCCGGGAACTTTTTGATATACTAAATTTACAAGAAAAGTATCACGCTGTATCTTATTTGACTCTTCAGAGATTGCAGAGTGCTGATATCTAGCCACACTTTGCACAAAAACACTAGAACTATGCAAAAAAACTTTGTGCTCTTTACCTAATTTTTTTCAGTCTCCCTTGAAACAATAAATGGGAAGTTTCATAACTAATGCTGGTAGTAAATTCAATTTCAGGTAGATATCAGCACTCTACATGTCTTGAAGAACATGTGTACCAAATTTCGTTACTATAGGTTAACTCCAAGTTCACAAAAGGCTGCCCGGAAAACGTGAAATTTTCAAAAACATGAAAGTGAGAAAAACAAGTTTGAAAGTTTGTGAAGTTTCTATTCATTGAAATGCCACTCTATTTACATAAAATATGGCCACAATGGAAAAATGCACTGACAAGTTTCTAAAACCCTCCAGCACAATAACTTTGTCCCTCCTGGCTCTTGCGGTTTGTTTCCTCACTCCGGGCCCTCTTCACTGTGCTGCGACAGTGTGCCCTTGCTTCCGCTGTTTGCTTGGTGTTCATTGCCCGTCCAACGGCGGCGTGCTCCCCCGCCATTGGACGGCGGGGGAGCGCGCCTCCGTCCAATGGCGGCCTCGCGCTGCATGCCGCGAAGTTCAAAACGCTCGGCATACGAGTTACTTTTCTCGTTTTTCCTTTATTCTCTGCGAATATACGAGACTAACTGCCGGTGGATCGTGGAGGAGACGGCTGACGCCACACGCCTGCACGATTGCAAAATGGCGGGTGGCGCGTCATTTTCACGACAGAAGGACACAAACCACACGAATTTTCGCGACTTTTGCCCGGTTCTCGCGTCACCGCTGCTCACTTGGACGCATTTTTAGATATTTTCTTGTGCGATTTTCAGCTTGATATTTTCAGAAATGAAAGGTTATAGTCCAAGGTCGGCAATGCAACCAAAAAAAAAAAAGTGAAATTTTTTCAGAAAATTGCGACTTTTCGACCCGCGTCTCCCCTTAAGTGCAGCAAGGTGAGCCAAGTGCTCTAAACTGCAGGCCGTGATATAGTCTCCCCTTAAAGTATAAATCAGATGCACAGTTTTTAACTTCGTCGGCCAGTTTCAATGCAGAAACCCTTAGGTATGCAAGGCTATGTCCACTAGGCTCGAGCCACAGACCGAAATGTACTGGTTGCTGCAACCTTTAGTTCCTGGAATGGCTCGACCGACCAAGGACTGAGATTTCTATGCAACATTTTAGATTTTTGTTCCACTGCATTTCATCTCTGAAGCTGGTTCACAGATTTAGCGTTCTCATGACCTCGCGCTTTGCAACCACTTGTCTTGCGACAAGACAACACACTGACACCATATATCGGGTAGCTGTGGGACACTTCTAAATGCGAACCAGCCTCGGGATGCTATCCGTAGGCAATCTAAAATGAGTGTTCCTAGGTAGCATATTGCACCATCTTGTAGAAGTTCCATAATTTATTCGAGCCTGGTGGCTGTCACATTGAGCCCTAGTGCAGATCCTCCGAGCAAGCTCCCTCTCAGTTTGCGGTTGGGAATATTCAGTCAAGGTGGAAGCTCTCACCGTGGGCAGTATATGTAGAACTGTTACACCCTTACCTGGGTCGTATACGTGCATATGCAATGCAGGAGCCAACCATGCAGTTACATTGCTGTCGCGTGCCATTTACGGACAAACTGCTGCACTAGCCATGCTTCTGGCGTCTTCTGCCCCTGGCAAGAGTGCGGCACGGTAGCTTCGCTCAGAAGAGTGCCCTCTCCACTCCGGTAAGCTTTTAAGTCCTCCTTTTTTTTGTGTCCTGAAATGCACACCAGCTAAGCTTGATGGGTGCACTGGCAGAGGGGAATTATTTTTGGGGAGGGTAGGGGGCTTTGCTTTATATTCGCATCTTGCTATACTTCGTTTCACCCTCCGTCCAGACGCAGCCGATGCTACGAGATAATATGACGAATCACACAGCGTCAAAAGGGCACCATCATGGTGTTCGTAATGTTTCTGTCTGTGTTTTTCATCGCTGAACCAATCATAAACAGAACAAGCCTAGCGATTTGCACTTTTGATGCTGCTTCATTGGTCCCGTTCCCTCGTAGCATCCGCTGCGTCTGGACGGAAGGTGAAACGAAGTATAGTCGATGTACTGTACAATTCAGAGGTACAGGCACGGCCGTCCCCAACCCCCAGCTGGCTTGGACAATTTGCTAGTCCTTCAATATATGTCTTTTTTTACTTAAAATAAAAAATTTGGGGGTGTTTTCACCCTTTAAACCAGGGGTGCACAACATGCGGCCCTCTGGTCACATCCGGCTCGCGGGCACTTCCTGTGCGGCCTGCGGACATGACACAGCAAAATATACGCAAAACGGTAACCAGTGCGATGATGCCAGATATTGAAAACCTGTCTGCCAGTTATTAAAAACCTGCGTAGTTGCCAATAAACATTTTTTTGGCCCGCATCATTTCTGAGTTGTGCAGCCCTGCTTTAAACTAACCCCCTGCCCACACCAGTGAAGGGGTGTCTCAACTTTGACGGGTCTTTATATGTCCCTTTGCAGCTGCGTGTACTGTGCTCACCAAACTTGTATGGAACGCAATGTGCGTGTGATCTCAAAGGAGCCCTGCCCTGGCCAACAGCCTAAGAACTGCCTTGCGACGTAGCGCCCACAGAAACAGACAGCAGGGGATGCCGAAATTTCTGTTGGACCAGGGACAATGCAGCAATTTTGCCTGCCAAACGATCTGTGCTTTTTGCCACCCCCTGAAAGTCCATGGTCTGGCTACAATTTCAATCTCGAGCAAGTGGCTTTCCCTGCTCAGGCCATTCCACCGAGCGCTATGTCGCGAAGCAGTTCTTCAGCTACCACGTGATTTGCAACATTACTGCATAAAGCCCCTGTCTCGGTAAGGTACCCCGAGCGCCTCAAACCTATGCACCACGTAGAATAAGTGGCATTTGGAGAACTGGGATCTGCAACCCATCCGGTCTCAATGTTGTTCACCCGATCGCATCTCGCTACTGCCGCCGTCGCCCGAATGTCAGCGAGGATCGCTCTTTTCTTCAGTCTCATCCACGTTACTTTGCCGGTGACAACGGCCATTTCTTTGAGTCCCAGCTCCCTTTTCGCAATGTGATGACTGCACTGACCAGCCATTGTCTCTTTACCGTCAACGACGCCCATACTATGTGTCTCCCCTAATGCCACCATTCTGTCAAATTGAAGCCCGTGCCTGACCTACGCTGCCACGAGAGGTTAGACTGCAGTATTAAACTGCCAAATCCATCCTAGAGATTGCAATGATGCTTTGAAAGTGATGGAGATACAGACACTTGTGCCGCCAAATCATATACTGTAGTTCCTAGTTGTAACTAAATTGTTTTATTCGAAGTTCAACGCGGTCCCAACCAAAATGCTTGCGTTTTGAACCGGATTGTTCTAAGTGTATCGGCAGCCAGCCACGCTTATTACGAAGGCCGGGGTGCCGAAAGCATGCAAGCCTACACAAAGGCGCATGGGAGACTTGCGTTCCTTTGCCCCCTCCACCAAGGCAAACGGGTGACGAAGGATGGAGCGCTGCTTCTGATACCAGTGTGCCGACGTACATAGTGTCCACATTCCGACAATACACACGGCACTCGTGGCCCAGCTCCTGTCTGAATTGGGTCAAGAAAGTGAAGGAGCCTGCAGGAGATCACCCCTTTGGGAACCCCCGATGCATGTTCCTGCGCCATACATATGGGTGTGTTTACCAAAAATCACTTTCATCTGTGAGGTTGAGAAAAGTGGCTGGCTTAAGTCTGAAATCGCTAAGGAATTAGACATTCCGGCATCAACAGTTCGACACTGTCGTCCATTTTGCAGATTGTACAAGACATACTGGTTCGAGAAGAGTTTCTCGTTCAAGAAAAAGCCGGCATCAACTGTTCTGCACTGTCAACCATTTTGCAGAACGTGCAAGACGTACTGGACTGGTTCGAGAAGAGTCTCGTACCCACGATTTGCAGATTAGAGGTAGCTAACTACCTTGCGCACGTCGAAGTTTCTCATGCGCACATGCTTCCGGAACCAGCCCGTCCTTCCCGGAGCTGCAACAATCTACAATAGTGTGTGCAAGCACGTTAATTGAGCCACTAAGGGTAACTTCGATTCATTTGCACTTGTTAATATTCCCGTTGTTGCTCTTGCCACGGATGCTGCGATCATAAACCTTTGTACGAAAGGTAAGGATGAAGAATCGTCTGAAATGCACTTCGAGAAATACCGACAACAAACAAAACAAATTGTGGTGTGTACACACGACCGCACGCCGGTACGATGCTTATCCGAATCAAAACGGGCAGGGGTGAGGATTACTGCAGAGGCGCGAAACATCCTGCGATTGCTCCGGAACAAAGAGGAGTGCAGCAGCGGTGACAATGTTCTTGCAATGACTGAAGCAACTTGAGGAGGACTGATCCCCAGTGGCGTCACAAGAGGGGGGCAGACCGCCCCAGGTGCAGCGTGGGGCAATCCGCCCCCCCCCCCCCCCCCCCCGAGGCGGAGCCACAGCGCCCCGGGCTACCGCACCCTGTAGCCCAGTAGACAAGTACGGACGAGCGCAAGCACGATGACAACCGCCGGGTACAAAGTTAATTAACGCTTAGTGCGTGCGCTTTTCACCGCTCATTCAATCGGGGTATTTTGCCGCAGAAAATTACTTACACCATTTTAGCGAAATAAACGACTACGGTATTGATTTTGGCGTACGCCATAACCACTACTGTAGTCGAAGCGGAGGGGTAATGAGATCGGCATCCTACTCCAGAACCAAACGAGTTCACTCGCCTGTCAGTCGCTAGCTTTGGGGTGTACGCACTAACTCTTGCTACATATGCTGGGTATCTACCACGTATACAGAATTATAACGAAAGCAGCTTACCTTTTATCTTTAAACGGCTATCACAACAGAGGTAGGTGCCACTCTGACCGCATACTCGTTAATTGAGAACGACCATGACGTCACGTCCGCCTAACGGCTGATTTCCGGTGTTGCTGGGGCCTTTAGCACTTAGTTTCAATTTTGTTGACCGCACCCCGTACAAAACTTTGAGGCGTCGATATCTTTAAAGCTACACACAATACCGAGAAAAAAATTGCACCTTGTAATTGAGGGACACTGACTGCGCTAAGAACAGTCGTAATCCCAATATCGAAACTAGGGACCGGAGTTGCCTTTTAATAAAAACAGAGATAAGAGGCGAGAGAAAACAGCAGCAACATATGCACCGTGGAAGCAACTTTGGAATGCTCGTAATCGCTTGGTTTCAAATTAATTATTTTTAATCACTGCATTGGGTAATGTTTATTATCTCGTGTTCGGCACGCGAGTCATGAAAGTTCTTTTACGTTTATAGACTCTCAAAGATAAGTTCTATTAAACGAGCCAACCTATTGCTTGATGCTTTTTTCAAGAATGATAATAAAGACCTACACCTTCAAGCGTGCCACCAACGTCTCCAACAGAGCGAGCACATTCACGTCGGGCAGCATTGTCCTCCCTAAATGAAAGCCATGTCGTGGCCAACGACGTCGGTCTTTACTGTGCAAGCCTCGACTTCGAGCAAATCTCCAGCCCATGCGGAGCATTCGTTTTGGTAGATGAACTGCCTCGAGAAGTTCTGGTTTGGATACAGATGTGGAGGGACCGCCCTGCAAAGATGTGGAAGGCAAAGACAAGTTGCCTTTGCCTCACAGATGTGGAAGGCAAAGGCAAGTTGCCTTTGCCTCACAGATGTGGAAGGCAAAGGCAAGTTGCCTTTGCCTGGAAGCTGTATCCTAATGCAAACCGCCTGCGGCAAATCCTGGCCACCATGCCCGGTAACGCCACCGAAGCACCGAAGCAGAATGTTCGTTATCAAGGCACCGAAGACTGAAGTCGTACCTGAGGGCTTCGATGTCCCAGGAGCACTTGCTGGGGGTTGCGCTTCTGAACATTCACTTGAACATCGAAGTCTCAAAAGGGTCCTCGCGCTTCTTTTGTGGATCGACGGCGGCTTCAACTAAATGTTTAGACCCCAAAAAATGATAAACTGGTACTTTTCTCTGACACTTTTCCGTAAAATGACAACGATGAACGGAAATAACGCAAAAAATGACCATGGCATGATCATTTCTGATAAATGTGATCCGCACAAGGGCAACCAGCGCGACGCTTCACTTGCTTATTGCCCCAGTGCGCATTGCAGTTTTAGGTTAAATCGAATTCTAAACTTTGCTATTCTCTGTCACTCTTCTGTTGTTTTCAGTCATTAGATATGTGAGTGTTCCGCAGAGAAATGTATGCCCCGAAATATATTGTGAGCCTGTCTGGATTTTTAGTTCAAAGCACACTTCTTAAAGATTGGACAAACGGAGTCTCGTACGTGTGTGTTTTCTATAGACCCATATGGAAAAAAAGGTTGATTTGTCTACTAAGAAACAAGAAAATAGTAACTAAAAATGTTTCTGCAATTTATGTTCCTCTCTCTCTTGTTTTATTTGTCTTTTGAACAGCTTGAGCAAGAAAAACGCCTCCTGAAAAAATTCCCTGGTTACACCACTGATCGCAATAATAACGGCAGTCCACGACCTACTGTAATCCTGACCTGCCCACAGAAAATTGTGCCAGCGCGCACCTTGTAGTACAGGCCACGGCCGCAGCGTTTCGTAACGCTATGACTGCATGACGCTAAGTAGAGGTCTATTTGTTTCCTAGGGTACTCTCACCATTCGAAAACATGCAAAGCTCAATGGCATTTTCTAGTCCTGAGCTTACATGCCTTTCTTTGAATCGGCTCTCCTTGCGGGATCTCCTCAATGGGCACGGGACAGATTTGTCGCTGCCAGCACAGTGGCTATCCATGAGTGATTCGAAAATGTGACTTATTTCGATGCCGTCGTTTGCCAAAGCTGCACCCCTTTTGGGCTAACAATTTCGCCAAACTGAGGCCGGTGCAGCAATATGTCTAAACTAGAAAGGTGGAACTTAACGGGAAGCTTTGTTTGTGTCCCTGGAAAGTGCATTTCATACCTTTTCTCTTGTGACTGGTCATTATTTTTTTAGTCCATGTATCACTAAAACCAACCTCTACTTATTATTCCAGGCAAAACAGTTTTTATTGCCACACAAAAGACAATGCGATGGCCTAAAGCGATTGTGACACATCCTGTAATTAAAATGATCAAACTGCCCGAGACGTAAAAAAACAGACGACATTGTGGGACTTCTGCAATCACTAACATAAAATCTTTCAATGAAGAGTCGTGCACCTTTTCAGTACTCCAATCACACACTTGTTCTTTCCAGTCATTTCCAAACATCTGATCAAACCACCGAGACATGATGATGAATAAATCTTTATTCAGCGAGCATCAGGTGCAGATGTTAGGGCACCTGCCCGGTGGAGGGCATCCTTAGTCCGGGATACCCTGGCTGCGGCTGGCTATCCGGGCCCTCGTCACCAGGTCTTGCTGGATCCCAGGGTCCGGGCTGGTCAGACAGGCCATCCACTGCTCGTAGGATGGGGTGGGTTTGGGAGTGAGGTCCGGGGTTCGTTGGCATTCCCATACCTGATGGTAAAGGTTGCCGGGAGAAGGACAAAAATTACAGGTGGCGGGGTATTGAGTGGGATAGATGGCGTGAAGAAGGGTGCTGTGGGGATATGTGTTGGTCTGCAGTCTTCGGAGGGTGGTGGCTTCATCTCTTGATAGTCTTGGGTGCGGTGCTGGGTATTTTCTTCGGTCGTGACGGTAGTGGGCAAGTATGTCGGCATACTTGATGAGCAGGTCGGTCGTGGGGGCAACAAGTGAGGTTGCTCCCTCTTGGGTAATGGCCCGGTGTGTATGCGCGCGGGCAGCGGCATGTGCCGCCTCATTACCTTCGAGGTATTCGTGTCCGGGTACCCAGACGAGGTGTACTTCGGGGAGCCGGGGGATGGTCTTGAGGATGCGAAGCGCTGTTTTGGAGATGCGTCCCCGTAGGTAATTGCGACAGGCTGCCTGGGAGTCTGTGAGTACTGTGATTATTTCGTCGCCTGTCGTTGCGGCTAGGGCAATGGCGATTTCCTCGGCGGCTTCTGTAGATGTTGTGCGGACTGTGAGGGCGGTCATTTCTTGCCCTGCTGCATTGGTCACACATACAGCATGGGCTGGCTTATGCGGATACGGGGACGCGTCGGTGTATCTGGCAGTTGGGCTATCGCCGTATTTGGTGTTCATGGTTCGTGCTCTAGCGATGCGCCGAGCCTTATTGTGAACCGGATGCATGTTCTTCGGGATCTGGGCTACACGAATGGCTTTTCTTAGGAGCAGAGGTACGCGTTCTTTGTGGTCTTGCAAGGGGGGTGTCGCGTAGCCTAACTTTCTCAGTGTGGCTCGTCCGGTAGGTGTTAATTTAAGGCGTTCTAACTGGGAGATGTGATGTGCCTCTTGTATCTCTTCCCAGGTGTTGTGAATTCCTAGTCGCAACAAATTCTTCGTTGAAGTCTTCGGAGGTAGTCCTAAGGCGGTCTTGTATGCTTGGCGCAGGGCAATATTAAGTTTTGATTTTTCGGTTGTTTTGAGGGACAAATATGGAGTGCCATAGGCGACCCGGCTAATGAGTATGGCTTGTACAATGCGTAAGGTGTCAGATTCTTGCATGCCGAATCTACGATGTGATACACGGTGTATTAGGTGCATGAGTTGGGAGAGTGTCCGTTGAAGCGGTGCAATGGTGTGGAGACCCGATCCGTTTTTGGGGATCGTGAGGCCAAGAATACGGAGGTGGGGAACGTTGGGGACAGGCTTTCCTGCTATGGTGATCTCCGGATCCGGGATGCTTCGTTTACGTTGGTGCGCCGTCTTCGTGCATAGAGTAAGGAGGGCGGATTTTTCCGGCGCACACTCAAGGCCCCTGGCGCTGAGATATTGATGTGTTTCTTCGATGGCGCTTTGCATGGAGTCCTGTTGCTCGCCCATGGATCCCGTAGGGGTCCATAGGGTGAGGTCATCCGCGTAGATTGCATGCCTTAGATGCGGGATATTTTGCAAGAGTGGGGGAAGGTCCTTCATAGCGATGTTAAATAGAAGCGGTGATATCACGGAGCCTTGAGGGGTGCCTTTGGAGATGGTCTTAAACGTGTTCGAGCGGAGATGTCCGATGCCGATAGTTGCAGTACGACCGGTGAGGAAAGCCGTAATATAGTCGTAGATTCGTTGTCCGCAATCGATAGAGGTTAGTCCTTGAAGGATGGCTTGGTGGGAGACGTTGTCAAAAGCACCCTTGATGTCCAGGGCAAGGATGCAACGCTTGTGTGTGCTGGTGAGCCGATCGATGATTTCTTCTTTTAGCTGCAAGAGGACATCTTGGGTGGAGAGATGGGGTCGGAAGCCGTACATGGTGGTCGGGAAATGGCCGTTGTCTTCGATATATGGAGAGAGGCGGTTTTGCACCATATGTTCCAGGAGCTTTTCCACACATGACGTCAGGGAGATGGGTCGTAGGTTACCTGGAGCAAGCGGTTTTCCGGGTTTTGGTATTAGGGCGATGTCAGCATGCTTCCACTGGGGCAGCGTGCCGGCAGTCCAATGTTCGTTAATATAATTTAGGAGGGTCTCCAACGCAGTGACGTCGAGGTTCCGGATCAACTTATTGTGAATCTTGTCTTTGCCTGGCGTGGTGTTCCTGGTTAAGTTGTGAACCGCTGCTTCCATCTCCACGAGCGTGAAAGGGGCGTCCATTTCGGGATTGGGAGTACCCATGTACGGTTGGGCGGGAGGCTGGGTCTTGTCGCTCGTATCATGCCACGGTTTCTTGAGCTCCTCGAGGAGCTCTTCTTCTGTGCCTTGGTAATTCTGAATAAGCCGTCTGAGCTGATGGGCTGTGGCCGATCTGGACTCTTTGTTGCCCATAAGGGACCGAAGCAGGTGCCACGTGCGCCGGGTGCCGAGGGTACCTTGGAGCTTCGTGCAGAACTGCGACCAGTTCTGTTGGCTGAGGTGTATGGCATATGTTGCCGCTTCTTGTGTTATCTGCGCTATACGAAGGCGAAGTTTTCGATTGGTTCTCCGTTTTTTCCAGCGTTTTGTTAGCCCTCGCCGGGCCTCCCATAGGTGTAAGAGGTGTGCGTCAATTGCGGGGCAGTCTTGGGTTAACGGTAATTCCTTGGTATGTTTTTTAGCTGCCTCCAACATTTGTGCTGTCCATTCTTCAATCGCGTTGATGGGGCTCGTGGGTGTTGTTTCCCGGAATTTTTTCCAATCGGTGAGACGGGCAGTGCCTATTCTTTGTGCTGCGGCCTTATGATGGGGGAGCTGTAGCTGTATGATATAATGGTCACTTCCCAATGTTTCTGTGAGGCATTCCCAGGTTGGATCTTTGAGTCCATAGGTAAGCGTAAGGTCAGGAGTAGTGTCTCGTGAGACACTATTACCCATCCGCGTGGGGGAATTTGGGGTATTACACAAGTGAAGATTGTTTTGTCTAATGGCTTCATGGAGTTGCCGTCCTTTTTTGTTGTCCCTATGGTAACCCCAGATTGTGTGATGCGCGTTGAAATCACCAATGATCACCAGTCCGTGCCCTTTTGTTCTTTGTCTAACGGTCTTGAAGAGGCGGTCAATTTCGTTGAGGGGTGACGATGGGGGGCTATATATGTTGAGGATGAAAAGGCTGGCTTGTGTCTTCTTTTTTGGGATGAGTTCTACGAAAACATAGTCCAAGGTTGTGGGGAGGGTGTGCGCCTGCGCTGTCTGAGTTGTCTGGACCAAAATGGCCGTTCGTGAGTCAGGATCGGTAATAAACGCGGTGTACCCCCTGAGCGTTATCTGATCTGTGCCAGTTTCCTGAAGAGCGATGACGGCCGGCGAATGTATGCTTGCAAACAGTGATAGTGAATTTTGCTTGCCGCGGTATGAGCGACAATTCCATTGCCAAATCATCAGTGGTGTTGGGGGAGACCTTTTAGGGTTCACCACTATGGGACTGTTCCCATTCATCGTCGGAGGGCGTAATTCTAGGTGGGTCACTGGGGGCGGGTTGCTTGGTCTTCTTTCGCGTCTTGCGCTTGACTGTCTCGTTGGCTTCCTGCCTTTTTTCAATCGCATCGATACGGCGTTCAATTGTTTGGCCAAGGTCGTGAATTAATCTTTCGAGCCTTCCAATATCTTGTAGGGTTGGAAACACGGAGGGCTGTTGCGTTGGGTGCGGTGTGGGCGTTGCTTGCACAGCACTCTGCGCCGGTGCATTCGTGATTGTTTCTAAGTGGGTCACTAGCTCTTCTATGCGACGTTCTAACTTCTCGGTGCGTTCCGCTTGCAGTTCAAGTTGTTTTCTTAGTTGCGCATTCTCCCGTTCTAGTATTTTGATGCAGCTGTTTTTATCTTGCACAGAGGCTATCTGTGCTGGCAATGGGGGAAATCATTCGGGGCCGTTTCTGGGGGAGCGACAATTGTGGACCAGCTTCCTTGTTGCGAAGGGGAGTGGCGTCGTTGGGTGTTGGCTTGCGCTTGAGGGGAAGGTGGTGGGTGAGCTGCTGGGACCTGGTGATGAGGCTGCCGCTGGAATGTCGGCGTAGTCCGAGCAAGGCGCTCCCGGACGTGCAGTGGCGGTGGTGGTGGGCGGAGCTTCTTATGGCAGTCTTTGCTAGCCGTCAGGTGGTCGAGTCCACACAGCTTGCATTTTGGGGTGCACGTGTGTTCCGGCGCGGGGTTTCGTTCATGACACCGCTCGCACACAGTCACCTCTGGATTAGGGCAGATGTCCCGTCTGTGCCCAATGTCACCACAGAGCGAGCAACACTGGATGGAGTGTCTGTATGGGCGGCAGCGAGTGTACAATCCGTGAGCATGAATGTAGAAAGGGACGTGCGGGCCCTCAAATGTTACAACTGCAGATGTGGACTTGCCTAGCATTCTTGCCTGTTGTATTTTAGGTCCCGGAGAGGCAATAATGTTCGGGAGCTGCTCCGTGGTGGTTCCGGGGTCTAAACCGTGTATGACTCCCCGCACTGTTCCAGGGAAAGGCTTAACGTACGGCGAGATTTCATACGTTGCGTCCTCCAGTTGTAGCGACGTGACGTCGCTTAGGGCGTCGGCGTAAGTGTCGTAAGGGGTGCTGGCCACGATGAGGTTCTGGACTGCTTGCACTTGAATTACCACGCGTTGGTTGAAGGCTCCTTCGGGTATTCGGCTTGCTTTTTGTATGCTTGCTGTAAGTTGTCGGTCGCTCCAAGCCGCGATGCGTAGTCCGTCTCTCGGGCGGTATATGACTTTATAATCGGTGTCGGGGAGTCTGGGGGCTCGCGGAACACGAGAAGAGCTGTTAGGCTTACCGGGCGCCGGCTGCGTGTTCGTTGAAAAGGCTTGCTGCTTGGCTTTACGTCTGTCGCTGAGCATTTGCTTCCACGGGCCGGGGTGGGATAACGTACGGCCACTTAGCTCGTCGAATTCCATTGTGTCGTCGGTGGGGTTTGGCTCCGTCACTGCTGGGGATTGATCGTTCGCCGGGGGCTCCGGCATAGCAGCTGCAGCCGCAGCCGCAGCCGCCAGCGTTGTGGCGAGGTTAGGCCTAGGTTCTAAAGGCGGCTTGGTCCGGTCTTCAAGTGCCATTTTTGGACGAATGGTCGGTCCGATTGCGATGAAATTGGTGTCAATCGATCGGTCTTGATGTTAGGCAGCCGGTGGTACCCAGTTGAAAATTCCAATTAGATTCCAATTGGAATTTCCATTTGAGTACCAGCTAGGTTTTGGGACAACCAATTGGTCACTGCAATGGAAACCAATTGGAACCCTTTAAGATTCCAACTGAAAAATTTTTTCCAATTGGTGAAACCCATTGGCCGGTGTAAGCTTCAATTGAAACCCACTAAAACCAATTGGCTCCAATTAAAACCAGTTAGAATTCCAATTGGATCTAATTGGAATTTTCAGCTGGGTACTAATTCCAATGGCGACGTCGCAAGGAAAACGCAAACTGCGGCCTTCAAGTTGATCAAACCACCGAGACAGATGCTGTTAGTACCAGCTAAAAAAATGAAAGCCGTTTACAACACCCTGTAACGCCGAATTGGAGCGCAGCTCTTGAAGAGGAGGATGGGTACTGAGGGGAGGGTATACCCCCTCACCTTTTCATCCTACCTCCTCCTCCTCCTCCTGCCCTCCTCCCCTCATCCTTCAAGCTCCTCCTCCTCCCTCCTCTCCTCCTCCACCTCCCTTCCTCTTCTTCCCCCTCCTCCTCCCCTTCCTCCTCCTCCTCTCTTCGCGGTGCATTATGGGATATTTCCCATAATGCACCGCGCTCAAACATCCCAAGCGCTTTCCTCTCCTGAAAAACAAAGTCTCAATTCAAGCGACAATGGAAATGACATCGTTCTTTTGCTGACGCCGTGCTACAACAGAATATGCACCCAAACTTAATTCCGAGGGGCGGTATTGCGATAATCAGCTGCATACGAGACCGATTTTGAGTCACATTTTGGTCGCAGAAAAGCCTTTGCCGCGCGTCTTTCAGCGGCGAAAAGAGTCACTTCACCGGCAACAGCTCCTCTTATAGGGAGCCATTCTAGGCAGGTCAGTAATACAGTAAGTCCTGATCTAATCATTATCAACTCTTCTGCAAAGCCACTCGTGTTACCTGCAAGCGTTGGTATCGCGACCATGCACACATACGACCATGATATCCTCGCAATTTTTTCTCAAGACGCACGCCGCACGCAGTCACTCGCCAATTTCCCGAACTGGATGTTCCACTAACCCCACTATGCAGATGTTCGACAGCAATTTAACAGTGAATCAACTGCAAGCTCTTTCTACACTTGGAGCTGGTAGTGGATTATCTGACTCCGGTTGGTCCATATTTCAACAGACATCAATGGTGCATCATACGATAGAAATGGGAAACAAATCCCCTGAAGAGACGCCCGTACCGTATTTCACCTGTGGAATGAAAGGTGGTCCGAGGCCGGGTCACCAATCTGCTGAAGAACAATGTTATCCAGCCATCATCCATTCCTTGGTCCTCCCCCGTGGTACTTGCAAAGAAAAAAGACGGCTCATAACATTTTTGTGTCGTTTACCGGCATCTAAACAAGGGGATTTAAAAAGATGTCTATCCGTTTTCTCACAAAAATGACATCCCGCACGTTCTTCATAAGTCAGTTTCTTCGTCTAGATTTTTCGTAGTGGTTATTGGCAAATCCCAGTTGCCGGCAGCAATAAACCAAACACTGCATTTGATACTCTAAGTCTCTTCCAGTTTATTGTGATGCCTTCAGCCTGTGCAATGTTTAAAACATTTCAAGGCCATCTGCATCTACTTTGAGAGGTCCTGGACTTCTACCACTGCACTAATCTGCAATTGAACTCAAAGAAGTGCACACTTGGACCTCGGGGAAATTAGGGCTTCGGGTGACTGATTCGCACTGACGGCATCCACCCAGACTCAAGCAAAGTTCAAGTCGGCTCCAAGTTCCCCATTTCCAAAACCCCCAAAACACTAAATGGTTTTTTTTTTTTTTTTTAATTTACATCTGGTTTTTGGATTTCGCCGAGCCATCCAAAGAGGTGCTGCAAAACGTTGCCACATTCCAGTGGGGATCGACTGAAGCCACACGTGCACAGTGTTCCAGCCTTCTCATAGACCTTTTTCAAAAGCCCTTCAAGCAACATTGGCGGTCGCCATTGCTTGGACACGAAGCGCGTGATTGGATTCGAGTCTTTGCCTAATGCTGACGCAGCGCTCTTTTTCAGTACGAGCTCGGAGTATGCGAGCAAGCAATGGTTGACAGACATTGGCACGGACTTTTGAAAGGGGTCTATTGTGACCTTACGTGTTTCCCAATCCTTGGTCACTGACACAAATCCAAACAGATACATACCACTGGGTATGGCGTTGGGGCTGTCCTGGCTCAAGATGTAAATGATCATGCAGCCGCGTTGGATGTCGAGTCGCACCCTAACAAACTTTGGTGAAATTACAGCATTACTGATGCAGGTTCAATCAATATTCTGACCACATTTTTAGGGCCTTCAGGATTATGAGAATCAAAATTATATTTCAGATTGATGCACCAAGAAGCCACAACAGCGCTTTCAAATTATCACTAAAGCCCCCCCCCCCTCCTTCCCGTCACGTTCGATGTGAGGAGGGAATCGTTCAGGATATACAGAGATCTCAACATTTCCACGCTTTCTGCAAGCCTTACTCCGAGCAGTCAATCAGCGCTGCACGCGTTCCCTCGCAAGAGTCACACGCAAGGCTGAGTATAATGTCACAACCAGCGGTTGGTTTTTTGGTCTTTCTCACGTCCATTGATACGTTCGGTTCAAATGCTTGTGATATTCAAATTCACTGGACAAAAATATGCTAGAATTCACCGCAAACTTGTTTCTTTCAATAGCCTTTTCAGCTTCCCTTTAAGGATACATCTGGCCATCTTGAATGTTTGTCGTTGAAAATTCAACACTTTTGTCTGCCAGTCCAGAAATCTCGACGGCAATGGGCAGTCATGTTGTCCCTTGCCCAGTGTCTTTCTGCATGGAGCTCCAAGCGACCATGTTTATTCTATTGCTATCTTAGGTAGACACTATTGACATTGTAGCTACCCAGGTGTCCAATGAGAACATAGGCGCGAAAGTCGCCATCGCCTGTCCACTGTTGCTTGCTCACCTACTCTGAGCAAGTATTGGACACGAAAACTGTGTCAGCGTTCAGCATGAGCTCGGCTCAGCTCATATTGAAAACAAGTGCCGCGTCAGCGTTTAGGGAACACTTTGGTCCAGTCACGTGCTTTGTGCCCAAGAAATGGCGATCATCAATGCTGCTAGCTTGACTTTAGAAAGGGTCTATGGTAAAGTGTCCGAGATCTTTTTTCGCCTTTCTCTCTCTGTTTTGTTGGGCATGAGCGCCGCAACGATTGCTGTCACTGAGGGAGTCTATTTCTACATATTTTCTGCCATCTGCAGGCCTGTTTTCTTTTTTTTTATTGCTATTTTATTTTTCTCCTGGAATTGAGTTTTCTAGAATGTCTCGTATAGTAATGTTTGTGAAGTATTTGCAGATTTTTTTTTTCATTGCCCTTAGAGTAACTTTATAAGCCCTGCTTGCAGAGCCAGAGTATTGCGTTCCTTTTCCCTGCACCGCCAACTTCGTATTGGCAGAGAAGCTGTTTCCAAACATCATGCGAAATGAACATCCTATACTAAAATTGAACGAAGTGGCAGGCTCCTTGACCATTGAGCATTATCTGTATCCACTGGGTACAAAATGATTGTGTTGTTCTGTAATGCGAGCAATGTTTTAAAACATGCTTCCAAAGTCTAGGAACCAGACGACACGGAGAACGATCGTGTTGCTCGCGTCTCCGGCGCTCGCAGAGTGATACGCGACCAGCACATCCTGGCACCTTGGACCAGACAACAATGCGCAGCTACGGCTTGGGAACGTATGACGTGTTCATCGGCTACTACGCTCTACCGTGGGCTTAGGGAAAAACAGAAAAATAGTATGACGCACGCGGCGTGTCGCCATATTAGATTTTGTCTGCTCTGCACGCCGCTTCAGCCACCCCATCCGCGCCTCCAGTTCTCTTGCAGAAGCAACAGTCACTTCCCACAGTGCGGCTTGGATCAAACATGGCCGCCCTGGAAGCACCATTGCAATACTCTCCTTCACAAGGGGAGCTTACACAATTACCCTGGTGGCTCTGACTCATGGGCAACCCCTGTCAATATGCGCGTGCACTTGCCAAGGTGCACATATGAGACGAATTTACAGGGTGTCCCCCAAAATAATTTTCAGGGCTTTTTTTTTATTGCAAAAAGAAACTGCATCACCGATCGCTTGTTCTTCTCCCAAATGTAGCCCTAGTGGTCCGATTCAGATGCCAAAGTTTCAAGACTAGCCGTTATCTTATTCAACAGTTATATGTGATTTTTCAAAATTTTCAATCTCAAAATGGGGCCCATTTTTGCCCGTTTTCAATAACTGGCACCATAGAGCTCCGTGTATTATAAGTGGTCTATCGGCCGCCATTTTCTTATTGAAATTTTCAGAAAATTGCTTATAACGTTCGAATGAAATAACAGTTGGTACAGAAACTTTGGCATCTGGTTTGAACCGCTAGCGCTATATTTGAGCGAAGAATGAGCGTTCTGTAATGCATAGTTTATTTTTGCGGTCAATAAAACCCTGTAAATGTTTTTTGGGGGGGCACCCTGTGCTTGCTTTGCCAAGGAGCTCCACAAGGGGGGATTGTGTGTGTGTGTGGGAGAGGGACAGGGAGGGAAGGAGCCCAGCATTTCCCGTGAAAGGCTCTGCCTCCCCCCTCATAGTCGGCACCTATGACATGAGGCATTGATCCAATACTTGAATGATGCAGCACATCATGAAGGGTGAAGAGACTCTTCACCCTTCGTGATGCTGTCCTCTACAGAAGGAACCACAACCACTTGGACAGCCCTGACTGCCCATTGTTCTTCGTAGCATCCCTAAAGACCTCAATCGGGTACACCACCACAATGCCACACTGGGGCACCTCAGCTCTGCAAAGACCTGCTTCTAAGTACATTCAAGCTACTTCTCAAACGGCATATGTCGCGCCTTCACTAACTACATTTGCACATGTCACCAAAGTCAGCTGCACGAGACCTGAACCACGCAGTCCTGCCCTCTGCAATCCATTTCACCACCTGATCGACCCTTCCAGATAATCGGAATTGATTTCCTCAGTCCCTTGCTTTTTCCACAAACAACCACTGGTGGATAATTCTTGCTGCAGATTACCTCTTTAGGTACACAGAGTAGCTTGTGTTCCAGCCACCTCAGCCCAAGAAGTTCCAAATTTCTTTTTGTGCATCATTCTTTTGTCATACAGAGCACTCTTAGTCATAATAGGCAATTCAGGCAATAGGCAATTCTTGCTAAACCGCTTTTATGAAAGCCAGCACCTAACACAATTCACAAAGTGACCAACATTTGTCACCCCCAAGCCAAAAGGGTGACAGAACATCTTGGCCGCATATTATGAGAGACAACGTCCCTGTACGTTGGGCGAAACCGTACAAACTGGGACGTTATCATTCCAGATGTGGCATTCGCTTGTAAAACCACGTACCAAACCACTATTGGCTTCTCGCCATATTACCTGTTATTTGCATGAGAACTTCTTACCACTCTTAATGCCATATTGCCCTCGGTCCATGAATCTCGCAGGTCTTACCCTTCAAAGGTTACCTGCCGAAGAAAGGATGCTCGACTGCTTGCCCGCCTTTTATCTCTGCGATCTCAACAGCTTCGAAGCGCACAGGCTCGAGGGCAGATCGTCTTACTACGTTGAAACCGAAATTTTTCTTGCAAGCCAGGCAGGTGAAAAAGTGCTGCAGAAGTATATTGGCTTGTTTTGTATTATCTGCCGCCTCTCTTTTATGAGCATCAAAGTAGAGCCAGTCTCCCCTCCCCGAGATCGCCGCACGGTATCACGTGACATGTCTCGCATTTCCAACCTTTCACGAACCCCATGTCTGAAGACATTGGTGCTGGTGGACTGGCTCTTCATCCACCCGGGAGAAGTTTTAAGGGAAAAGACCGCGATGGGGAGGTGAAAGCTCTCTGCTGGTGGACAACAATCTCGTCGCTCAAGCACCTTTCACCATCCCTCATTAATTGCCCCTTGTAATGCCCTCGCTGAATTCGGCAGTTTAATTCTGGCCCAAACCTCTGTCCATTTTGTCACAAAAATGCATCTAGAACCCTAAAGCCACAGACTCTCATCAGGAACACTTCAGCTTCATAGCTGTTCAGATGCCTTTGATGCTAATGTTTGTCTACCAGGTCGCTCATTTTTTTCTTTGTGCTTGTTTCTTCCTGCCATTATACAAAAGTAGGTAGTTGGGTTGCCACTTCCACATTTTACTTATTATTGCAGCTCACTTCTGAATATGATTATTGCTACTAATACATCACTCTCCCCAGCTCTTCTGCATCTGTGTTGAGAGTGATGTATCATATCAAAAGTGGCAGTCCGGTAACAAGGAATGTCGGATAACAAATGTTGATTTACCAGTAGGGAACACGTAGTGACAAACTTCAAAGTCGAGATCAGTACACAGTGACTGTAAGAAGTGTGGCTTGCTAAGAGAAAAAAAAAAAGTTACAGTTGTCTAGTGCAAAGCAAATTGGGCAGTAGATTTTTAGTCAGCTCAAGGTCTGTCTGCATCATTGTGGCCATACTGCTTCATGCTATAGATGAAAAATTTATCCTGTGTAGGATGACTGCCAGCCTGGGGTCTTTAAAGTGCATAACTTACTAGTGATACAAGACCGTATGCTGGTTTGATGCTCATCCAGATCAAATTGAGCAGGGGTGGGCATCAACACAGGATCAATGGGTTCTGCAGCGCAAGCTTCAGTGATGGAAGTGCTGCTCCATTTGCACCATGAACGAAATTCTGCTACATCTCGCGCCAAAGTGCCATTTCTGCTAAGAATTGCGCCACACCTCCTCCGAGATGAGCTTAAGCAAAGCAAAAAGATAGAAATATTTTGTTACTGATTTAATATTCAGAGAAGTAGGAGGCAAGGAAAATGGTACAAGTAAGTATCTCACAGCGCGTCTACTCACCATATTGTTTGTTTCATCTTAGGTCAGAGTACAATCGAGGGCTCGAACACATGGAGCCATGAACACACTAACTAAAAGCGCAAGTCACTGGACATTCGCTGCACTTGTCTGGTTTAGCCGTTGAAAGAACACGTACAGAAAGATGAACGAATGCCATGATGTCGCACTTTGACGCTGTTTGGTTGGTCCCATAGGCACACTAATCATTCCAACCTCAGAGCGCCATTCTGACGTCCCTGTACATTCTTGTCTCCTCCTCCGGCTCAGTTTCTCTGCGCATAGAGATTGCTCGTCAACCGCACTGGCCGGTTGATTTGCTGACAAGTTAATCGCCGACATCGTCCAAATTTTCCAGACAATGTCAACAATGCCAGGAACTAAACGTCGCGAGAAAAACGGCAGGCTTGCTAGAAACAGCATCTCAGCTGATACTGTCTCAAAGCAGCACTGCCCCGGCCAGCGTACGGGCTGAGCGGGACTCGAGTCAAGTCTCAAGACGCTGGCGCGCCCCAGCCTTTGCAGTGCTTTCTTTCACACAATCTCAGCTGAGACGCTGTTGTAGCAAGCCGACCCAGTTAAGAATACCAGGATGGCAGCTATTGTGATAAAACAGAACCAGGATCTTGAACTTTTGATGAGATCACTCGATTATCAGTCTGCCACATGCCTCCATGCCACCTCTCACCAAAGCACACGCGTCGAGCTTCACTGCTTTGCACCGGAGTGCTAGGAGCAGCGTCTGACATGGGTGAGCGAGCTCCTGGATTAGCGTGTTGGGCTCGGGAATTACGCTAGTACTATTGCAGGTCTACCTTTAGTCTTGATTGAAGATTGATCTCTCATTTAAAAACGCTGCGCCAAAAAAAAAAGAGAGAAGAGAAAAAGGAAAAACGCACACCTATATTTGAATAAATACGGTATTTAAGGTGATTCCCGTGCAGCTGTCGATCGAAAGAGCAGCAAACTTTGACTTCACTCTGGTTCTAACGCCCCTAAAGGGCAGTGTCACTTTAAAAGCACAAGTGTTAGTTTTCATAATATTTGTGGGCGGTTGTTTTTGCAGTTTATAATATTAGTCTTGAATTTGGAAGGTACGTATAACTTAAGGGAAGCATTTTTTTATAGATGTGTCAGTGGATATGCTGTTCTTATTTAAGGAAATTATATTTACAGGCTGAATAAACTACCGGGTGTAAAAATGCGAGTGGAGAGAGGCTTTATCCCAACTGAAGATTTGTGCCCATTCATTTTTCAACCATTTTTAGTAGCCATTGTAAACGGAACCTACTCTGAACAGAGCATTATTTCTATAAAGAAGGTTCTGTGTTTCTTTTGCACCCTATTTTCTACTTATTACAAAATTTAAGGAATGTGCTCTAATTTCAGAGAGGAACTTTTAATAATTTAAGAGATGAACTCATTTAGCAATACAATCACTTTTTAATTTTCAAGTGATGCGCTAACAGACGTTGGCATCTGTTCCAAAAGCGTCAGGGGCTTCTTCAAACCAACGTTTTGCCAGCTAAAGAACCTGCTACAGGACCTGCTACAAAAGGTTGAATGCCACTTCCATCACTGAAGCTTTCGTTCCACAAGCTCCAAGCTTCTAGGCCACCGATAACCCTTGTCCTTCTGCATGCATCATATTTTGCTCTGCTCCCAACCACCGAGGAAACGAAACCTCTGGAGGGATCTATAGGTAGGGTTCTGCATTATGGGATAGATCATAATGACACTGACGAATTGATATTTCGTCCGTCCGTCAGTCAGCCACCACAGCTGACAATTTTACCGACAAGCTACCACATGACATAGCAACGCATTTGATATTCCAATTCAATTTCAGAGGAAGTTTTGTCATTTTTAAAGAAACAGGCTAATATGTATTTCTCTTAGCTGAAACGTTTTAGTCAAAAATTTATTAAAAATTGCCCATTGTACTTTTGTGTCTGGCACAAACAAATTTTTGTCTCTAAGGCTTGGAAAACCTTCCCAGAGACTTTCTGAGAGGCAACCGGGACACATCTAAAGTTACAAGTAAGCTTGATGCTCAAGTTTGATATTTCATTGTGATTCAAGCAAAAGTTCCAAATGCCTGCTAAGTTGCTGTTAAGATGTAAACTATAAAGAATTCCCTTTCAATTGCCTACAAATTAACTGCAGAAACACAAATCCCTATGTGTAAATTATGACGCTCTAAGACAAACATTTAAATTTTCTACGCCACAATACCTGCAACCTTTAGCGGTTCCATACGGCCTATTCGTAGATCTGCCTCTGCCAAATAAGCCTTAGTTGTGATGTAGCGAAGTGACATGGTAGCAAGAAACAATGTGTTTTCCCTACACTGCTTTGTTAATTAAAAAGTGTACAACCTGTATTTGGTGTGTGGACTTTTCATATTATTGCAACTCTCAAAAATTAAACGAAGAGGATTCTTAAAGAATGCGTTATCATGATGCTTGGGAAACGCCACGCCCTTTGGAAAACGCTAACGCTGACCCCTTCACTTTTCGGTCTTGGCTTTCTCTTTTGCTTCCTATACTTTTTGCTGCCTCTTTTTGGCTTCATTGCGGGGTCATTGTTAGTGTTTCCGAAAGGGGGTGTAGGTGGCCTTTCCCGAGGGTCATGCTTATGCATTCTCTGAGAATAAGCCAATGGATCTCGCTTTCATTTTTTCTACCTTTGGACGTTTCTTTTGGTAGGCACTGCTTCCGCTACTCTATCTCGTTCGCCCACCTTGCACGCTTCCACACGACGGACCGGGCCGCGGACCGATTGATCACGTGATGCGCGGCCCGCGGGCCGGCCGGCTGCAATGAGCATCCACACGGCGGACCAAAAGAGCGAACGGGCCGGTCTAACCCTCGACCTCACAGCTCCACCAAACGCATGCAGCAAGCTGCTTTGAGGCTATTTGTAAGGAGCCAAGATGAAGCAACGCCTCCTAGATGCCTGTCATGAGAGCGGCGAGCGTCCTGCCCTCTGGTCCTGCCGTGCCCTCTCCCTTTTTCCTCCTCCCCTTCACCGAAACGACCGCGAGGGGCGCTGCTAACTGACCGGGCCCAGACCGGGCCTTAACCCCATCGCTCGCGGCCGCGAGAGCGCGGGAGATTTGACGTCTGCTATTGTGATACCACTAGGGGTGTGCGAGTAGTGCTTCAAATCGAATAGTGCAGTGTCATCCCTGGCGTTAAAGGGGTCCTGCAACAGCGTTTTGACTGATTTTTGATTTGCACCGAACCTAAGCGCACTGAACGTAGTAACTTAATGAAACTTTTCTTTTCGTAAAATTCGCTTTATTTTAAAAGTTATAGGAAAATCAGAATTACAAAAACAAGCAAAAAATAACCGCTTTCATGACGTCGTAGGTCCTGGCTTGAGTGGCCGTGAACTAGAGGAGGTATAGTGAGCTCATCGAGCGCTCACGGCTGCTGCACTTCGTGTCGACGGCTCGAGAGGGCGCCACTAAACCGTGTGTTGGATAGGCTGTATGAAGCGGGCGGCCAGGGCGACTCGCATTGCATTTGTTGCGCGATTAAAGACTATTTCGGCATAACACTTCATTGGCCACAAACGACAGCAAACACGGGGTAAAGACCAGTACAGGACGGGAGCCACTTCGCGCTGCCATACCGCCAAATGGCCTTTGTACGCTCCGGGACCTTTCTACGCTCGCCGTTCATCGGCGCCTCATCCCACTAGCCCTTTCTAATATGCGCCACTTTTTCCGCTGCTTGGTGGCGGGTATGTCGACGGGTCATTTCTTGTTTCCGTACTTTATAAACTGCATTTGTTTCTTTTCTGATCTAAAATACTGAACAAAAACTACTTTCATACTTATTTGAAACGGTTCGCGACACTTATATTTTGTATCTCGACTAAAAAAATGCTTATAACGGCTCTGACCAGTAGTAAGCCCAGGACCTAAGACGTCACATTTTGCGCGCTTTCGGTACCGCGGGTCGCTCTCGTCGGTGGAGGAGGTTTCCGCGTCGTCCGGTTAAAATATGACGCACTGATATTTAGTGACTCTCTCCGTGCCCGCTGGCTTGCCCGAACCCCAAGGGACGTGGAAACCGCAAAAAAGGTAGACGCTTAAATATGATTGCAGGGCCCCTTTAACAGCGCAAAGGGAGTGCGAAGGCTATGAATGACGTGGTGCTGTACAGGCGGAACAGCGCACCCGCCAAACAGTTACTCCAGTCCACGCACACAAAAGAAAGACAAACTTACGCAGCGCTGGCTCACTCTTTGCTATATTTACACTTTCGTCTTCGTCTTCTTTTGGTATTATGGGCTAGGGCCATGGAGAATAATTGGGTCTTTTTCTTCAATAGGATGCTAAACCGTAAACCAAAAACTGAAACTAAAACTAATGTTAAAATAAATAAAATTAGCACTCAGTTGCGAGCGGCCGGCCGCACCAGGTCGCCGAGATGGCCGAGCGCCCAGCAAGAGTTGCTGATGATGATGTTGTTGCTCGCGCCTAGCGGGTCGGAACTGAGCGCCACCTCGTGGCGTTTTGCTACAATACGATGGCAGACCGGCCGCAATGGGAGAGCGAGCCACCTGACAGGCATCTTAGTACAGGAGGCGTTGGATGAAGTTGAACGAAAGAGACGTTTTGCCGCGGTGGCCCTGGCGTTGACTATTGAGGACGAGGAGGACTTAAGTGAACCGAAAAGGGCATGCTGGATGAAGCTCTGGATGTGCAGGAAAGCTCTTGGTCTGAATAGTCAAGTCTTTTCGTCGCACAACAAAAGGTTCGTCTTCAAGAGTTGGCGGTCAACAGCCAGCTTGTTGCCAGACTTAGCGCTTCAATTATACTAAAAACGCCGCGGTCCGCCGCCAAGGTCCGGGTGAGAAAAGTCGCTTGGCATTTCTCAGAAGCGCGCGGACCGCCAGCGGACCTCAAATACCGGTGACGTAAGATCACGTGATGCGCGGCCCGCGGACCAAAACAGCAATTTGGTCCGTCGTGTGGATACACCTTTAGCAGCGGCATCCGCCGCCTGACGCTGCTTTAGCTGTTCACCGGTATCGGCAGCCCGTCTCCTCCGTTCACAGTCCGTCTTTTTTTTTTTTTGCCGCATATTTGCATTAGCGTTAGTACATGGTTTACACTTCTTTTTGTAGCACAAACCAAGGCACCAGATGGGACCGCGTGGAGCGAAAGCTCGCGCTCCTTGGCTCAATCCCCACCCCTGTCCGTTTCGATCTGGATGACCATCGTACTGGCGTCTCGTGTATCACTACTGCGTGGTGCACGTTAAAGACCCCAGGCTAGCGGTTGTACTGCGCTGGCTAACTTGCTCGTCTACAGCCGGGAGACAAGTCGCTCGTTGAGGCAGATGAAGTTCTATGCTGTATAAACATACAAAAACTTTTTTTTAATGGAATAAAGGTTAAGGTTTGATAGCCTGCCTTTGAGTTTATCTAGAAATTAATTGCTCTTGTGCGGATGTTTGTTGGTTGTTCACTTTCACTTTGTCTCTGTATACTATGTAAACGCTCGAAGTTTGGACTGCTTATATTTTGAATAATTAAATTAACGGGGTAGGAAACAACATCTGTTTCAATAATGTGAGGGAAATCTTGGTTGAGTTTCCCGCATAGTGTAGCTGTGCAGTGGAAAAGCCGACCAGTTTTGTTGCGGCAAAACTGACGTGTGTGCCGGATGGAACTCAAAATACGACTTGAAGTGTAAACTTTTGAGTAATGGCGAATAAGCTTTTATATTGTCTTGCAATATTCAGGGTGTTTCACTAACGATAGAAAGCTTTCTTTTTAATTTTTTTAGAGATTAAAATAACAAAACAACTTTCAGCCTTTCTACTCTGGTGAAGGAAGACCAGCGAAGCTGTACTATGGTAAGAATAAGGTAATGGTCGGCCGCAAGTCGGCAAGCCAGAGTGCAAAGGCTGGACAGCTACCGCCATCTATGAGCGGCGGCGTCAACCAGACAACCGGTTGTCTGGTTGCCACCGTCGTTTATGGATGGCGGTAGCTGTCCCGAGTTTTACAGCTTAGCTGTAAAAATATTTCTTCGGGATAACGCTGTTTGCCGCGCGGATGAGAAGTGATCATAAGCCATTTAATTACCTAAGATCTACTAATTTATTTTCTTTTAAATATTCGCCTTATCTGATACATTCGAATTAGTTTTGTCTCCCGCCGTCTAAATATGATTTAGCAGTCGGCAGTTGGTAGAAATAAGGAGATTAAAATTCCTCCCTATGTTAAATGGCCAAGTTAGGCTGTCTTGAATCCGCCATACCAAAACAACAACAAAAACCTTTTTTTAATATGTAATTACGTGAATTTTGTATGCTGTCAGGCCAACGATTTGCTCTTGGTGAACAGAGTAGCTGTATAGGCTCTGCTTGCAGAGCCAGGGTGTCGCGTTCATTTTCCTTTCGCCGTCAACTCCGTATTGGCGGAGAAGCGGTAACATAGGCCAAGCTGGATCCAACCGACCTTGCAGGCGCCAAGTTTCGGGCAGACCATCTTTCTCGCTTTGCGTTTGCGAAATATACATTTTACACCAAAATCGAACGAACTGGAAGGTTCCTTGACCATTGAACATTATCTGCAGCCCCTGGGTACATTACAATCGCGTTGTTTTATAACGCCAGTGATAAACATGTTTCCAAAGTCTGGGAAGCAGACAACACAGTCGCGTTGCTCGCGTGGGGCACTCGCGGAGTGATATGCGACCGGCACATCCGGGCACCTCGGACCAGACAACACCGCGCAGCCACGGCTTGCGAAGCGATGACGTTTTCGTTGTCTACTATGTTCTACCGAGGGCATAGAGAGAAACAGAAGACAAATAACGCCGCAGCACGCCGCCTCACAGCCACGCCATCCGCGCCTCCGGGCTCCTGCAGAGGTGAAGGTCACTTCCCGCGGTGCAGCTTGGATCGCGAATCACTACCCGGGCCCTTTGCGGAGGCTAATGTCGCTTCCGGGCGCGACTTCTATAGCTCCTTCCATTGTACTTTCAGTGCCTCATTATCTGTACGGCTTAAATTAATTACTGAACAGCACGGATCACAATTTAGTTCGACTACTATCAACAGCTATGGCATAGTGTATTTTGAGGAAAAGTAACAAATCTATTTAAATGTGTCAGCTACCACGACTATTTCATTTATTACTTAGCGCATTTGAGATACTAATGAAGTTGCTGATTTATTTTGAGCTAGTGTCCTGACCTCCGCCGCTTTGAATAGGGCTTGCCGTTACCTTATTCAAGAGTTAAACTGAGTTTTAGAACATTTCAATGGGAAAATGGGATCCCTTCCGGGGATAGCTGACGCCATTCATCTCCATGTGTTCGTGACGAGCTTCGACGGCCGCCATTTTCCTTTGAACATTTCTGAACATCGCTTATGACTTTTGAATCAGAAAACGGCAAGCTCTGAAACTTAGGCAATTCATCCAAACTGCTAGCTCTACATTTAGGCGAAGGCTGAGCATTCAGCGATTTGCAGTTTATTTTTGCGGTGAAAAAATAATATTTTTTTTAGGGGTAAAAAAGGGGGGGGGGGCACTCTGTCTTGCGCACAATCAGAAGTGGTTTGTTTCGATTGTCGGGGTGTAAGGTGGAGTGTACGACTACACCTCCCACAATTCCTGCGCGGGGGTAAACTTATTCCGAATCCGCACCTTGGTGCGTACGACAGCTACTGTGGGGATCAAAATTACTTATCCGGAAGACCTGCTCTGCCTACAGTTTTTTTTTCTTTTTAACACAGCTGTATTTATTACGCGCCGTTGCTAGATTGTCGCAAACTGTGGGCTGCGTGGGAGTCAAGCTTGAAAAACAATCGCCCAAATCCAGTGTTTGGTATGAGCTCCAGCTGACTTCGTCGCAGTTGCTAAGGCAACTATTGTGAAGGAATGTGCTTAGAGGTAACGCGAAATAACGATTTATTTCACAGAAAACTATTCATGTTGTTGCTGTTTTTTGTTTTTTGTTTTTAGTTGAGTCTTCGAATAACAAACCAACATGGTGTTTCCCGGCGCTGCCCAGGCTTAAAGTAAGCCGTATAAATAAGTAAATGAGCGGAGTGTAATAAAGCTTTTCACAAAGGTATCTTTAGGGGTCATGTAGCATACTCAAATGTCCTATATGCAAATTTCAGTAAAAAAAAAAAAACCAGAAAAGAGAAATTTGTTATTCCTATGCACAGGGAGAAAAACGTAAAACAAACCGTCTCGTAAACGCTGCTACTATCAAATGGTAATATACACATGCTCGGATCTTCCGCATCTGGTTTCGTGTGCGCATCTTAAAGAAGCTTTCCATAAGTTATTGTTCTATATTGGTGCCATGTGTGAGTGGCTGTGTCAACCAGACGACTTGTTTCCGTTTTCTACCCTGTGCATGGGAATAACAAGATTGTTCTGGCTCGATTTTTTTTTTCTAAACCTAGACGTATGAAGTTTTAATATGATAAATGCATTATCTAATTATTATACCTTTGTGAAAGGTTCCATCGCACTCCGTTCATTGCCTTATTTATACGATTTGTTTTCGGCTTGGATAGTGCTCAAAATTATATGAAGCGCCTTGAAAGCCCGTGTGGTTGTCGGCACTTTCCAACGCATTTCGATAATATTTTCCCGGTGGCGACGCTCCTAAAAAAAAGCGCAATAAAAAAAAAAGATCACTCGTTTTACATTGAAGCAGGCCAGCAGAATGGCATGTCCGGTTTACACATTTGCGTCGGTCAACCGGACAGCACCAACGACAGTCATCGGAACAACTTCGCAGCACATTCGCTTAGGGTCAACAAAAAGCCGCGAGAGGACGCGCCCATCTTGTTCTCCAGTTGTGGTCCCTCGGCGACAAGAGACGTGTTTCATCCAAAGCTGACTGCGCCACGCGGCATACGCAGCGCAGTTGTCCCGGCCATTGTCGTTGCCGTCGTGTTAGCTGCAGCAAAAGCAACGCACCTAGAACACAATAGAAAATATGCGCTTCTTCCTTTTTTATTTTTTTTTGGTCACAATTGTATACACTTTTTTATGTAATAACCTTTGCCGGATTTCGTACCGGCACGCGTTCGTGTAATCATATACTGCGTGGTGCACGTTAAAACCCCAGGTTAGGGGTTGTACTGCACTGGCTAAATTTCTAATCTATACAGCTAAGAGAGAAGTCACCCGTTCAGGCATACTAGCATCAAAGCTCTCTAAACATACAAACAACACCTTTTTTTTTGCTTTTTTCTGTTTTAAGGAGACTGGTTCTTAGTCCAAGGAGCGCCCCTGGCCATTGGTCCTACAAAAACTGTCTGCAGAAATCTGCGGACATATTCGAAGCATAAATATACATATATGTAAAGTAAACATGATTCGATCATGTTGATGTATGTGCATTGTTACTGCTGTTTTAGAGTGGCAGCTGACATTTCGCTAAGAGACGTAGCTTTTTCAGGACCTGATAAAGTTGGAGCGAAGCGCTGGCTGCGCGCGGCCTGCTGGTTTATTGCGATTCTATTTCAAAACTTGCACCGCGGTTCTGGCGGTTTTGGCGGTGCAACAGGTCTCGATTGGCCACGCTCATGTCGAATATCTAGCGTCATGGATATTGTTAGCAATTGACTATTTTCGTCGTTGCGCACACCCGTCGCGAACCCAACTCGGAATTATTATTCACCGACCGTAAGTGGCATCCGGGTCGATCCGCGTAGCTCTGAAATAAAGAACGAGCCAACTTTCTAGGACATTCCGTGGAATAAACAGTTTTCGACGTAATATCGAAATACTAACTCATGTGCGTTCTGTGATCGCTATTCAATTACAATCCTCGGGAACAGTACGATCGTTTGTCAAGAAAAGCAGAAATTGACTTTTTTTTTTATTGTGGCCTATAGGATTCGATGCAAAATATTAGCCGCGGAATAAGAACTATAAGCGTCCAAAAGTTTAATTACTGCTTATTCTTATTTTATGACTGTCATCTGATATATTTCCGGGGAACATTGCGATGTTTGTTGTTGTTCAGTTTAAATTCTCATTTTAGTGCATGCGGCGTGGTGTCCAAGGAAGTTGGGAATGAAAAGATATAATCCGCCCTTGATTTTATCTTTTATTGCACCTTGAAAATTTAGGAGTGAACTGACTTGGAATGATGAGCGGCGAACGTACTGCATAAACTACTTTGACATAAAATGTCATGATATGAAATGTCTCTAGGATAAAACGTCGTGTAAGCCATCCAAAACTAGCTTCACGCGCACGCTGCACGTGCTTCCACGCTACCCTTTCAGATAGTTCAATGCCAACTAGCGACTCCAAATAGTCTTTCCCATCGCCCTAAAACAACCAAACAACAAAATCAGTGGCCGAGAGTGCCACACTCCGCAGCTCGGAGCACATAGAGCAAAAGGTCGCACTGCAGAACCCAAGAGGCTCTTGGGCTCAATCCCACCCTGCTCGTTTCGATCTACATGAGCATTGCACCTCCGCGTGGTCGTGTATCACTACTGCGTGTTGCGCGTTAAAGACCCCGATATACCAGTTGTACTGCAGTGACCAAATTTCTCATCTGTGGCGAAGACGCCAGATGTCCATTGGGGCTGACTTCGCTGTTACACATACACGCAACACCGCTACGTAATTGGGGTTGAATTGTAAACCGCCAACTTTCATGTAAACGGCAGTTGGATATAGGTTCTTCGCCGTTCGCGTCTTGCTCAAATTATTTTAGTTTCGATGGTGGCAAACAAGTGTTTGACGGCGGATTTGATTGGATCTGAGTCTGAGCTGGACATTAGCGCGTTCATGTCCACTTCGTGTGGCGTGTTGTGCTGACGTCAAGAATGTGTTGCCCTCGTGTCTACATCAACCACCAAAGTTACCGGAGGTATACAGAAGGAGACCCAAGTCAACTTTGCAGTGGCATTTACTAGAAAGTAAAGAGTTCGCGTGCGTATCTTGGTAACCGTTCAAGGCGCGCGATCGTCCGCGCACTCAGTCTCATGCAAGTACCTTATTGTGAAGCCACATGCTAAGCATGGGCGTGAAATTCTCAAACAGGCGAGTTAACAATGGGGCAGCAGAAAGGCGAAGCGCAAACAACCTGTCGACAGCTCGACAAAAGCCTTCCGGAATCGCGGCGATGTCTCCCGGATTTGCTTTTCGCACTGACCAATAACCGTGGCGGGAAAGAGAGCTTCATCGCTATTTTGAGGGCGCTTTTGTGTTTGCTCAACACAATAGACTGAAGTTTTTTATATAATTTATATTCGTGATGCTGGCGGTCAAATAAAAACAACGCAAGTGTTGCGTTTTTTATTTTTTAGGTGCAGAAAAATTTGTTTTTCTGTAAAGACGACGTGGCTTTCTATTGTCGCAATCAGCGCACGTCAGGTTTCTCCCTCTAATGACAGTCGTGGCAGTAGCGGATCAAGGTTGGGATAAAAAGGGCATCCCGCAGTACACTTGGGACCACCGCGGACAGCGCCAGTTGACGATGCTGTCCGCGCTCTCGCTTGCGCTTCTCTGCGCCGTCGGAGCCGGCGTGGGTGGCGTGGGGCCGGTCGCCCAGGCCGCAGAACGGCCGAAGAAGATACTCTGTGACCGGAGATATCCGTCCGGTAACCGCCTGTACGACTTCACCTTCAAGGATGTCCTGGAGACGAAGACGACCAAACACCTGAGCAAGTTCAGGGGCTACGTCGTCCTGGTGGTGAACGTGGCCACCTACTGAGGCCTGACCCACTCCTACCATCAATTGAATGCACTGCAGGCCAAGTTCAAGAGGAGGAGCTTCACCGTGCTCGGTTTTCCCTGCAACCAGTTCGGAATGGTGAGTTGCTTGGCGATCACGCGGACTGCATGACTGCGAAGCCGCGGACACACTGCTGAGGCATCATAGAAAAGGCAGATTACAGACGCTGTCTAAGGCGTGTTTGTTGATTGTATGATGGTCACATTGGTCGTCCCAAATCTGTCTGCAGACATGTTTGCTGATTATACATGCATCATCGCTACTAGAACAACTAGCCGCCTCGGTGGCTCCGAGGCGAGAGCGTCGGCCTACGGATTCCCATGTGGCGGGTTCGATTCCCGGCCGAGGTGCCCGCAATCTGACGGAGGCTTATTGCGGAGAAGACGCCGTGAACCGAGCTTTCGGTTGCACGTCAAAGATCCCCAGGTGGTCGAAATTAATCCTCAGTCCTCCGCTGGAGCGTGCCAGATGCCCGTCGTTGGTTTGGCACGTAAAACCCCCAAATTCGACTTTACTAGAACAACTAAGTTAGGAAACTGCCATAGTGCCTGCTTTGAAAAGGTGGCTTCGATACGTACTCAAGATCCGAACCAATGACGATCGCAACGCCGCCATTCCTTCGCGCGCGCGCTTCGGGATCTCGGAGGCCATGCTGCATGTATCGGTTCAGGTCGAGTCGCGCAAGGGCCGGTAGCGCCATTTCGCATTGCCATTTCGCAGTAGCAATATAAGTGCACTTTTACGTTTTGACTAATCGCTAAAGGGTGGCGCTGTTGTCGTATTTAGTTTGGTATCGGTGGACGCGAGCGGTCCGGGTTTCAAGGGTGAGTTTCCCAACTGAGTGTTTTATTAACGTTGGTATGAATGAGACAAACATGCGTCCGCCATGCTTGGGAGTGTCCGAAGATAATTCAGTCCATGTCCGCAGCAAACGCCGTGTCCTTCTGTATGATGCACGAGCAGTTTGAGTGCGGTTGAAGAGTCGCTTGTCTCAGGTGCTTCTGTCTGATTTGGGAAATGGCCGTTTCCGTCGTAACACGGGTTGTCGGGAGCGCCATCATCGCGTTAGAAAAGAGCACGCAAATTTTAAGAAGGCGATATGAAGCTGAAGCACTCGTCAGCAGACAGGTGCTTCAGCTTCGACGATCAGAACCGAAATATTTGGCGAACAAAAGCGGAAAAAATTAAGATGGAATATGTTTGCAGTTGTATTTATAGTCGGTGACCGGTCAGGAACGACGCCTCCTCTCCGGCGTTCGCTCTGCTAAAGTGGAAAGATGTCGGGGGAGCTTCCACTTCGGTGACCTGTCCACCGCGATCATTTCGATCAAATCGTCCTATGCAGAATTGCGCCCTGTCTACCGTATATAGCCAACCGGCAACGGCCAGGCGGCGCAGAAAGAGTGAGATCAACGGATTTATACCTGTCTCGTTGTAAATTGGCAAAGGGTAAACGGTAGGCCCCGGTAAGTGCCGACGGCTTCGATATGCGCTACGTATACCAGCGCAACGCATACATATTGGAGCATGACGCGGCGAAAAGTCTGGTACTTTTTCGCGGTAAGCTGCACTCCGGTAGTATGTAGTTACGTTCCGATTGGCCTGCCAGCTGCCGTAGCTTCCGCCATGCTGGCATGTTATGCGAACACGGCTTCCTGGTCTGCAAAGTATTTCTTCCTTCAGACACTAGGCTAAGCAGCGCCACCAGAGTAAAAGCTCACGTTTCCAGCAATGCAGCCGCCATACCCAGGCATACCCAATATTTCTTACTTCAGTCGCCAGATAGCGCCAAGCAAGCAGCATCATGGGCGTAGACTATGGGGGGCAACGGGGCTCGTGCCCCCCTGGTGAGATCCAGGGGGCAGAGCCCCCTCCGGGCCCGGGCCTTGATCTTTTTTTTTTTTTTGCTTGTGTTTGTTGTTAGTTTGTCTTTGATAATTTGTATTTTGTCTTAAATGTATAATACTTCACCCATGTTTGTGCACCACACAATAGAACGCTAAGTTGTTTGTGGGCACTGGAAAATAAACCATTATTATTATTATTATTATTATTATTTCCGAGACGCTGTTTACGTGCCATGTAACGAGCTTCTAGTAGTAGGATGTAAACAAAATAACGCCCACGTTGCCTTTATTGACAAAATACGTGGAAATGGAATCCCAGCGTGCTTGCGTTAGCTTCAATCTCCAGTTCTGGCAAAAACATAACGCGCAGCACCCCCCCCCCCCCCCCGGGGAACTTCTCAGCCTGCCCCCCGGGAAAATGGAAAGTCTACGCCGCTGCGCAGCATTGCGGGTTGCCTGCCCCTGCGGGCCACGTCGACCACATCCTCATTTCGTACTTTTTTTTTTTTTGAAGCTTTAGCGATGTTTTGTAGAATGTCTGGAGTTTTACATCAAGTCCGGCCGCATGCCAGCGCTACGGTCCAATGAAGAGTCTCAGGCTCGATCTAAAATGGACCGTAAAAATCGACGCCTGCACGTAGCAATCTAAACTTTTCGTCAAAGGTGTATTTCACAGGTCGGTTTTCTTGTAAAATTACCAAAAGCGTAGTTCTCTTCTGTAAAAAATAAGGCCAAGAAACTTGCCAGGGTCTACGGCGGGCGGCGACGCCCAGACGACCAAGTCCAGTAGCGGGGTGTGTTTGGCGTTCGTATTGATAGATGGCGTCGGGAGCAGCGTCCAAAGGTGCAGCCGACCAACGAAATAAAGCATACGACACGAAGACGAAATCCGTCGGCAGCAAAAGCGCCGCCGTTTATGCAGACTTGTTGTTTTTACTTTAAGTTTTGCTTTTTATTGTCCGCATTTATCTTTTAAGCGAAGGTGCATTCCAAAAAGATTATGTTCATTTCAATAAACCACGGTGGTCGCGAGCCGTCGCGATTAGAGTTCCTGTATAGACTCCCTACGGGGCCAGAGTTAAGCCTCCCCACAGTGGCGAAAAACGCGCGTGGCACGCCGATCGCGGCGAATGTCACGTGACCGCTACGGAGGCCTCCGCGCACTCCTTGGGCTCATTTCGAGCGAACGCATGATTTCACGCGCTCAGCCAGTTTTGCGGAACGCGTTTTCAACGCGATCGGCGCGCCGCGCGCGCGTTTTCTCATAGTGTGGGCAGCCCTTTACGCCGTCTGTTTTCCACGTGCCGCCGCGCACTTATTCGCCGAGATCCGATCACGTGGGAGCCGGATCAAGTGTCGTGCAGGAAAGAAGACGTCGCGCGCGCCCCGGCGTACGTTCCCCCTGCTTTTGAGCGCGCCGCGCGCCTCGAACGCGCGGCGCCGCTATTCGCCAGAATTCAGTCACGTGAGGAGCAGACTCCGCATGCCGTGCAGGAAAGCCGGCGCTCAGGGTGACCGCGCAGCCTATACATTGACATGCATGGCACTCGACCGCGTTGGATATATCCCCGGTTAAACAAACCGCGCACGCACTGTAAATGCGCCGTAACGGATGCTCCTTTTTTGTGTGCTTTGATTGGTTTAGCAGCTGATAACGCACGCGCAGAGCAGGAACACCGAGACGATGCCCTTTGTCTCTACTTGATAGGGCCTATTAGATGAGAGCGTCGGCTGCGTCGGAACGTCAAACGGACCATATTGTCACGAATGAACAGGCGAGAAACAAAGAATAACTGTGGAAACTGAAACGTTTAATGGGGCGAACCGTGCCCAAAACCAAAAAGGAAGCAGAGGATAACAACGGAGCGTCGCGGGCGTCGAAGTCGGCGAGACAGCAGGATCGAGTGCTGGGGAGACTGACTGCACCCTCGGCCACAGTGCACCTTGACACTCGGCACTGGAGCCTTATGTACACGTATAGGCGTAAACTACGGGGGGACATCGGGGCTTGTGCCCCCCTGGGAAATCCGAAGAACGAGGGGGGGCAGGGCCCCCTCCCCCACCTCGTTCTCTCCCCCGAAGCTGACAGTGGTGTGGAAGCTACGCGCTTGCCGGACAATCAGCCGCCTCCCTTTAATCACCTGACCTCATTCTTTGCGCGTGGGTATGCGTGAGGAAGCGTGATCACGTGGCAAAAGTGTGGCCGGTCCAACAACATAGCTTCCACAGCACCATCCTTCGGGGTGAAGGGAATGGGAAAGCAACTTTTGTCCGACTTTTAAGCGAGGGGCTAATCTTCTAGGGGTAGAATGGTGTCCGGGTACACAAACGAGGGTCAGAGCAAGGGGGATTGCCCCTCCTTTCCGTCTTCTTGAATTTTTTGGTACTATGCGCGATTTCTGAGTTGAGGATGAAAGCTAAAAGGAAAAATATGAAAAATTGTTTCTTGATCCCTTTAATTACATTTGCGTATTTCTGAGGAAAGTAATGAGTAATGTAATTTAAATACTTTTGAAAAGTAATTTTGCCATCTCTGCTGTCTCATACACTTCCGCCAACTTTACTACATCAAAGTTTGTTGCCGTCTGCCTCCCGTGAACTAAAGTTATAGCGGCGTCACGCATGCGTGGAGTTAAATAAATCGGATTCGTCGCCACGGCATGGAGAAATCACTAAGACCGGCTGTTTCTGCTGATGGTTTAGTGGCGACTGACATCGGTCGAATGAATGACAATACGGGATGTGCGCTTTTCCTTCTCGTCGTCGTCTTAGCTTTCGCTGTTGAAGATTCAACACGTGGAACGCTTAATGATGATCGGTCTATTGAAAAATTTATTGTGGAATGACGCAACGCGTTGAAGGATGCATGCATGCAAGGAAAACAGTCTTCTTTTCTCAACGTTCGGTTCGACATCAACCGTCAGAGACGCTTTCTTTTTTGCCAAAACTATCGTTCGAAGGAATTGCTCTCTCTCGCTCTCTCTCTCTCTCTCTCTCTCTCTCTCTCTCGCTCTCTTTCTCTGTTCTCTCTCTGTCTCTTATCGTACCTGCCTTTAGTTTTTATGATGAGTCAGTGTCAGAAGGAGTTAATTAGTCTTTTCCTGATCTCAGATCCTCACACTGACAGGCGTGCCGGTGTTATCTGCTTGCAGCAAGAGCCCGGGACTCGCCTGGAGATTTTTGAATGGGATAAAGCACGTGCGTCCGGGCGGCAACTTCACACCAAATTCCCCATCTTCGAGAAGATCGAGGTGAACGGGGAAAAACAGCACCCGCTCTACACTTTCCTCAAGGTGGGTTCGCGGTGTAATCATGGTACATGTTCATGCTAGTTCTAAAACAGAAGTTCAGACAAGACAAAACCCACACAGATGGCAGATAAATTTTGCATAAGCTACATCTTTCTAAGTAAGAAGACCCGGTCGTAGCCGAAGTGACAAAAAAACACGCGCCTATAGGATATATATATATATATATATATATATATATATATATATATATATATATATATATATATATATATATATATATATATATATATATATATATTAGCCGAGCGTTCCCCGTCTTGATTTCATATTTTGTACACTCCTTACCTTGCAGGCAAAGTTTCATAGTAAGTGACTAAGCGGTCAGTAACTGGCCCGTATGACCTCTCATGTTAGTCGAAAGGCTCAAGAGCTTTGTACGGACTCAGCAGCAAGTGAATTTACGATTGTTTCCCCTCAACCATTATCAACTGTTTTCTTTTTATTGTAAATTCATATGCGGATGAGAAAACTCGGATAGAAGTTAAAGATATCTAAGGAGGAAGGGGACATTTTTTAACAAAAGACTGTAGAAGGAAACGAGAAGAACTTCCGAGACATAGTCCTTGTTCCCTTCTTCCGTTCTCGTTATTTCGGCTTGATGTATACCTATATCATTCTGTAAGTTCTCGAAAATCGCCCCGAAGTCATACACATGTATGTGAGACGCACGATGTGAGGATTATCGCGTCTGCACAAAAAGACCATACCCGAGACGAGGCGTACGAGAATGTGGATGCACACCTAAGTTTGCATGATTGTACGGATCAATTGACTAGACGGCTCTCCAAACAGGACATGTTTTCTGCTGTGCACAGCAAAAAAAAAAAAAAAAAAGGTGCATGCTTTAAAAAAAAAAATGTTAACGTCTAGACGCGCGCGCATCCGTCTTCAGTGAGGACGTCAACCTCGCCTGGCAACTTTTTCTTTCATTCCTGCGCCCCCTTCTTGTTTTTCGGGAGGTTGGGGACTGACAACAACAGCGGAGGCATTAACGAGACTCTGCTAGTCTTGGCTTGGCTGGGCACTTGGCGGGCCCAGCTGGGCTGGATTTTGGCAGACCCTCACCGGAACTTCCGGCAAGCGGCCCCCTCTTACAAAGGGGTCGCCGGCAAAATCCAGTCAATCCAAAAGACAACCTGCAGAGTGTGCAAGACGAGGTCGCTATACGTCCTGCCCTACGTCACTGACTCATGAGCTGTGTGGAGCGCACGGTTCAAGGCCTTGTCCAAGGAAGCTAGCTGAAAGTGACTTTCCCCCCCCCGGTAAAAAAAGAAAAACGTCCCAAAGCGGACCGGAAGCGGGAGGGAAAACCTCCGCTTTTTGGTCCCTTTCGTTGTGCACAGCAGAAAGTGTGTCCTGAGTGGACAGCGTTCTTATCACGGCAACAAAAACAAAAGAAAGTTAAGATGCGAACTCGTGTGTAGTATCGTGCTGATTCACATTGCTGAAGCTATACCATTATTGTATTTCGTTACATTCGCAGGGTCATTGCCCCTCGCCAAACCCGGCTTTCTACGCCAAGGAGAGGCTCTTCTACTCACCCCAACACAACAACGACATCCGTTGGAACTTTGAGAAGATTCTGATTAACAGACGCGGACTTCCGGTGAAGCATTACGAGCTCGCTTCATGCCTGAGGACATCGCCGGCGACATCGACAACTCCTCAGTCGTGATGAAGGCGCTTGGCATAAACTAGAGTGAAGAGTCACAGATTACCCTGTGCATGCAAAGCAGCAATACCTTAGTTAACTATATTTTCTTTCCCAATGCCACCATAGCCCCATCCTCTACCAGATATGTATATGTCTAAAAGCATTGCTATAGTCACAGACAAAATGAGAACGGCAGGGAGGTCTTTCAGTTGTCCCGCCTCCAGCGCGAGCTTCCTGCCTTCGATTATGCTTCGGCATCTCGTGAGCCTCGAGCGTGCACGCGCAACCAAAGCATGCCAGAAGGCTACGAGCACGCGCTGGAGGCCTGGGCTGTCTGGAAGAAACGACCTCGCCGTTCTCACCTTTGTGAGCGGCTGTAGCGCGTGTTTCGTATTCGAAACAGCAATGAGCGGCTGACGCATGGATCGTTCGAACGCCACTGATTGGGGAACTGTCAAGGTAGCTCGTATGACGAATGAGTTCTCAAATCGCAAGAAGGAACGGTTCTGAAGATGGCTGTCGGCAAGCCCCTTGTGCATTCGGGGTCTTGGTACCACGACAGCTCTGGCCACCACGCGAAGTCTCTTCCATCGGTGGTGTCGGGCGAACAGCAATTAAGCACTCTCAGTGTGAATCGAATAAAGTGTCTAAGAAATTTGACTTCGGTTTTTAATGAATGTCCTGATACTGACGACGAGTATTCAGATTGTAAAACAAAGTAACCTTGAACTACAGAGGTATTAAAAAGCTTCCTGTGCTTTTTAAGAACATTGTTTCCTTACCATTACGCAAAGTTGCAACTTAACGTGAACCGATGTCTAACCTGCATGTCAAGTGGGACCAGACAGAGACACTTACGACTGCTTACGTATAGGAATGGGAAAGCATTCCTAGACGCAGCGCATTCCTACAAGCAGTGCGCCACGTCTTCCTTTGTCACACGGCGCTCCGGCGGTGACATCACGCTCCCCACTGCGCAGGCGCGGCGAACCCCGCCGGCTCCACGCCTTCCGTGACGATGCGTCTGCGTTGCTATGCTTTCCTTTGCGCTTTATTTCTGAGGCGCGTCCGCTTTGACCTTGAGCGCCCTCGTCGGCTTCCGTGACGAAGCATCTCCGTATCTGTGCTTTTTTCTTTGTGTTTTATTTCTGAACTCGCGTGCTTGATGACTTGCATTTAGGTGCCGTTTCGCTCAGCCAATGGACATTTAGGTGCCGTTGCTCTCTAAGCCAATGAGACTGGGTTCCGTTTGTAGCGTGAGCTACACTGGCCGGGTTGAGCAGTTTCGCGTGGCTCGCATAATGATCCGTGCTCCGATGCTGCGCAAGCGCGAGGAGCAGTGACGTCACACGGCGCACAGCTAGCACGCCGGAAGCGCCGCCGCCGCGCTCTCCGCCGCCACCGCGCGCGCCTCGCCGGTCTGCACATTCCAAAGGAGTGACGTTATAGCCGCGGCAGACGCACTGGCGGCGCAGCGTGCCCAGCTGTCCGCCTCCGTTGCGCAGTAAGCCAAGTCCTGACGCTGCACCGGGCGGAGCCGCTTGATAGCGCCTCTCATTTTTAGCGCATAAGTTCACTCTACGTATATCCTGGCGCCCCAGCCGAGATAAGCCCACCGCAATTTTTTTTTTTTTTTTTTTTTTTTCGTTGTTGCAGACAGCGCCTGCTGCGCTCCATAGGACAGTTAAAGGGGCACTCAGAGAGTGGTTTTGAGTTCGTGTTTTGATGATGACAGCTGAATTTAGACGCCCTAAGTATCCCTAAAAACCAAAAAGTATAGTCATACGGTGATTATTTCTTTAATAAAAATGTAATTGAAGGCCGCCAAACCTCGGATCCATCCGAAAACGAAACCACTCTCATTGGTCCTCGCACGCTTATCAAAAGGATCTCGGGCCAATGGCGTTGGACGACGTTCCGTCGCGCAGTGATCCCGAGGTAGCCGCATCGGCCGAACCTCTTTGTCATTCGAGCTTCGATCATGGCGGAGTTCTCTACGCTCGAGGACCCGACGCCGTTAGAGGTTGAAATTCTTCGGTGGACAGCCGACCTGGGGATGATTTCCTATGACGCCACTCCGACGTGCGATGTGGACGATAGCAGCGCTTCGGAGTCATGTTCGGGTTCCGAGGACGACGAAACGCAGACCTTTTCGGGCGTTCTTCGATTTGCGGTTGGGGCAAGTCGTAACTCAAACCAACGTTTGACATCGCAGCGTTACCTCTGGTACGTGATGTCAAACGATGTCGCCACGTTGACTTTCGCCTCGGGAGTGACGGGGGAAGGCTGGTTCAGAACATGTGCAACGAGCGCGTACCTACGACTGCGTCCGTTGCAACCAGAACGACCGCTCAGCGCCGCGCGTACACACACGCCACCGGAGTCGTCGGCACGGCGACCGCCGCCGTCAGCTGTTTCAGCGGCTCCTCTAAAAAGGGGGACGCACTGCTACTCAATGCCGTAACAGAATATAGACAGACAGTTTTCTATAGCCTAAAGCTTTATTATTATTTTTCTTGATAGGCTTGCAGGGTACAGTGGATGAAAAAAAGAAAATAAGAAGATGCAGTACGCCATCTTGGACGAACACGACTCTAATACACGACATTGGCACTAGTACAAATCTCGCCACATGCCTTTTTCTACGATTATAAAAGACAATGTAATCTTAGCAGCGATATAGCAACGTAGAAATATGATTTCGTGATCAGATAGACGTTGCGAGCGTTCAGGATTGCTAACACTGAATCACTTTCTCCGGTGATGAAAACGCGTGAAAATTCGCATCCTTTATACGGTACGCGCCAGTAATACCTTGAACTTGAGCACACGCATGAAATGCGCCAAATGAGAAATCCGGGCGATGTTCGAGGACATAAATGCTTAGAAAGCACCACTGTAGTCGAAGTAAACAAACACGACGGCACGGGCGTTTCTGCTGTCTTGAGAGTGCCGCCACGACATCGCCGCACGAGTAGGTGGATCTTCCCTTCTAGTACGTGCTGGGTTATCATAGCGACACACGACGAAAATTCACAGTCAAGGATAGCGCTTTTACGCGGAACGATGAGCTTTCACCACGCCGTCCACGCCGACGATCGCCACCGACGCCATGTTTGCGGATAGAAGGAGCCGGCCTGCCGGCCCGCGACCGGCACGACCGGCCTGCAACGCGCGCAGATACGTGCGCTTCCGCGCATCCCGGGGGAACGGGAAATTCACCCCCCGCGGAGGAAGGCAAGGAGAAAACGTAGTCCCTTGTTTGTGAAACGATAATTGCAGTATCGTGTATTCTAAACTAGAAATATTTTACGCCTTGTGAAATTATCATGCACAACATATTTAAATGAACTGAAAATTGTTTCTTTAGCGAAACTTTACAAAGGCCGCCAAAATTTTCAAACATACGATACATTTCATTGGTCCTCGCAAGTACAGAAAAGAGTCCGCACGTATTTTATTCCTGCGTGATTAATAGGCGGTTCTGCCTTCTAAAACTGAAGATACTCATTCACTGACACTTCCTTATCGCCATCGCACCAAAAAGTAGCTTCTCCAAAAACCGCTTGAGTTCCCCTTGTGCTGCTTTCGCGTGCAAAAGTCATACTGAGTTATATACGAGGGTGATTAAAAAAATTATCCGCAACCTGGCTATAGCACTTATGCCTTTGTATATGCACGCATATAGTATATATAGACGCTTCTACTACACGCGCCAGGCGGCATCCACCACGTCGCTGACCTCTTGTCTTACCGAGATGTCGAGGCCACTGAATCGGATGTTGACTGAGCGAGCCCCAAGGGCCAATGCTGGGGAGAAGCACGCCAATAGAGTCTAAGGTGGCAGTCTTCTGGCCTGCTGTTGTAATAATGAAGTGAAGTGAAAGGAATAAGAGGAAACAAAAATTAAAGATTGTTGGATCCTTAGGGAATGCGCTAGCATGACCCTTGGGAAAGTTACACTCGTCACCCTTTGGGAAACGCTAACGCTGGCCCTTCGCTTTCCTGTTTTGACTTTCTCTTTTGCTTCCTCTATTTTTTTCTGCCTCTTTTTGGCTTCGTTACGGGGTCGAGTCTTAGCGTTTCCCCAAGGGGGGACGTGTGTAACGTTTCCCAAGAGTGATGTTAACGCATTGCCTCAGAATCTACCAATAAATCTTCCTTTCATTTTTTTTTTTCCCCGACGAATCGGGTTCTTTTTAGTCCCTCTTTACCCCAGCCTCTGTCTCACACGCGCCCCAGTGATACACGCGAGAAGTAGGAAACCAGTTTTTAAACAGCGTCCCTTTTTCGATAAACGGCGTTTCTCTGAACTGAGGCTCCGCTTTCTCTAAATCGAGACTTCGATCAAACGTTCCCGTTCTCTAAAACGTGTTTCGATGAAATGGCGTTCGATCAACCGTAGTAAACCCCACTGTGGCTCACCCCCACACTTCCAAGTGAACTCGCTTAACACGTTCAAACCTGCACAGCAGTGAATGGAGAGACAGCGACCTTGTTGCGAAAGCGCTGATACGAAAGTGCGGCCAACACAAGTTTCAAGATAAACCAAGTGCGGTTAATTTTTCCAACGCCCTCGTATGTCTATAGAGCGGAGAGGGCGTTGCTGTGCCTCGACACTGGTGACTTCCTTTCATCTATGGGGCACTGGAAGGCACGATGGGTAACACCTAGCACTCACTGTGCGTCGTGCAGTAAGTGCCTGTGTGATACTCATTGCACGTTTTTTTAAAAGCCGGGGTCACACTGCTTATGCTAAAGTGCCCCCCCCCCCCCCCCCCCCCCCCCAAAAAAAAAAAGTTAAAGTTTTTTTGTTTTTGTTTTTTTTCTTTTATTGTAAAAACAAACTACGCCTCGCCGGGCGACTCATTCTCCACCCAAAGCTAGCGCTAGTGGTCCGAACTCGAGTGCCAAAATTTCAGCACAAGCCGATATCTGATTCAAAAGTTATAACTTATAAGTGATTTTTCTGAAAAATTTATTGGTAAAATGAGGCTGGTTTTCGCCTGTTCTCGGCTTTTGGCGCCATAGAGCTTCATATGTATTTGAAAAGTGGTGCACGAAAGCACCCGATGTCAAAAGCCCCGTGTCAAATGTCCCGGGTCAAAAGCCCCAGTGTCAGAAGCCCATGACGCGAATCCCCCGTGTCAGGATGCTGGGTCCTCAGCGTGAGGGCAGAGCATTCTGCTTTTAGCTAAGAGACCGTATGTGCACGCGAGGCATGTGTAACGTAATCACGCCGTATCCAGGACTCAAGTGAGAATGACTGGATGAGAACTTCTCCCGTTCTTCAGGCGTGCGCTATACACATTCACGTCTTGATACAATATAACTAAAAACAAACAAAATATCAGTCACTGGCGAAATATTTAAAGTTACAGCTCTTATGAAGACTTAAGCTTTGAATAGAAAGCTTAATCGTCGACTCTGAAGCATGCGCGGATTCACGGTTTCCGACTAAGTCGGTTCTGTCAAAACTATTAACCCGCAGCTCATGGTGTCATACTTAATACGTACAACACCAAACACTATAGTTCCATTCTTCTGACGTAGTTCTATAAAAAATATCTCTATCCATCTAAGTAGATAAACTCTACGTCCTGAGTATACCTCTATGACAGCGGAGTGCATCGCTGGTTAGGAAGATTTGTTCAATTGGCCACTTGTACGTCTTTCCAAGTTTTCGTGCGGTTCAAGTTTACCTCATTTTGTTTTACAGCGAAGCTGTTTATGGCTAGGGTTCCGTGGATTTTTCGTGTGCGTGACCAAAACCTCTACGCTCGCACCGCCGCACGCGCCGCACGCGCACGCCTTCCCCGTATAAAAGATTCGAAGTAAATAACCAAAATAAAGCGTTGACGAACGCGCGTGCAAGATGCCATTTGTTTTAGGCTTTTGCTTTAGAACAGTTACTGCTGCAGACGCCGGCACGTGCGGCGCGTGGAACACCATTCCCTGCATTCTCCTTGATGCTTGGGTAATTTAGCAATAGGTCTATTCAGTAGATTAGTTATCAATAGGCACCATTTTCAAGATCAGTAGACTCTCAGGTAGATAATAAAGGTTTCTCAAAGATTTGCCGCTGTGCGACCCGCGTCGGCCATGTCTACGCTCGCACCGCCCTCTCTTTGTCGTCGTTCCAAGCGCTTGCGTGCCTAGTTTCCTTTCCTTCCGCTCTCCCGGGGTGGCGGTCCCGTCGCGCGTGTCTAGTTTCCTCCGGCTCCTCGGGGCGGGTCTGTGTCGTGTGCTAAACAGCTTCGCTGGTCATCCACCTTCACAGAGTGGAATGGCTCATGATTTTTTTTCTTTTCACTTAAAAGCCCTTTGTAGATCCTCAAGTGATTAGGCTAAGAAATAAAAACGGTGCTGGTTGAAGCAGCAGAGAGGGTGGGACAGGGGGCGAGTAAAAACGAGGCTTTTTTTTCTGGCTGCGGGGGGAATACTGGACTGGTATAGTCGAGACAAAGGGATTTTTGAAACGTGGGTCTAATGATGCGGGGCGTTTGCGGCGGGAATTGCGGTCTTGCTACACTCGTAATTGGAGAGCTCCGTCGGTCGCCATTTTTCCATTAATATTGTCAGGATATCTTTATAAGTTATAAGTTATAACTTTTGAATAAGATATCGGTTCGTGCTGAAGCTTTGCAGCATCCTGGTCTAAAGCGTAGCTGGATATCTTGACCCAATCAAGTACCGCCATCGTTTGATCGTGCCGCGGGCTCTTCTATTGGATGTCGGTGACGCCGTGGTCATTTTGGCTCATGCCGTTTGCCGTACATGCTCCTACTGCTGGTCTACTGCAGGAGCCGGCGCAGCGCCGCCGCGACATGCCATGTCTTCTCGTTTCAGCTTCCGTCCGAGCGCAGCCAAAGGCTGAGGGACGGTTCGCAACTTCGAGAAGAGCATTCCTACGCACCACAAAGTAGTCCGCAAAAGTATTTTTTTTTAAATAACTGTTTTGTGCGTAAACATTGTACAATATTCCAGATGTGTACTTCTGACAATTATTTGCAACTAAAGGAATTAAATATCTGAAGTTTATGTTTTTATTAATATATGTAAATACATGTGGTTTGGTCAAAACACGTACATCCGCTGGCAACACGGCTGCAACGCTCGGTTTTTCTGTGTGATTTCGTTCCCGTAATGGCCGAATTATGTGCTTCGCTGCTTTCCTCACCGAGTCGCTTCAACGTCCTTTCGCAAAGGCACGTTTGGGCGTCAGACGCGAGAGGTCGTGATGAATGTCTGCTTTCAAATTGTGAATGAGACTCCGGCCGCGTCGTACCGCGAATGCGTTGTAAACAAGAAAAGCGTCCGGACCACTACAATTCACTGATACGCGGCGAAGTCAAGGCACCCCTTTACCTGCCGATCACATTGAACGCCGAGAAGCTGGTGGAAAGGACTGCGCCTCGAGCCCTGGTATATCCAGACAATACAAGGAAACATTAACGGCCGCGGGTCATCGGGCACCTTGCAATGTGTACTTACATCCCGAAACTATGCCGAAGTACCGAACAGGTGCAAAGCTCGGACACAGACGCCAGCGGCCAGCCTACGTACTGACATCCCCTGTGACCAAATTTGAGCACGTGAAAGGGCACTTTTTAAACCTGTAGCAGACGAGACCGTTCATACACCCGTAGCAGACGAAATACCCGGCGAGAGCGGGCGGCGCGGACGACCAGCGGCGGAGCGGAGTGATACAAAAGTGCAGGCGAGATCGCGTGTGTGATTGGCTCCGGCCACACGTAGCTTTGGCTGCGCTCGGACGGAAGCTGAAACGAGCGACGCTCTGCCATTTTTGGCTCAAGTGCGTCCGAGCAGACACCAGCTTGGCGGTACTTGTTTATAAAATCCATCCAGCGCTTTATCTGGTTCGGACCTTTAGCGCTACCTTTGGGCGGAGAATGATCGTTCAGCGATGAGTAGATTTCTTTTTGCGGTGATAAAAAACACTGTATATTTTGGTTGGGGACACCGTGTGCATCAGACAAAAGACAGCCTGCACACAGATTCGAACGCGAGTCACCGAGAGATCCGTGCTTCGAATGCCGCATGGCAATGAGCTCAAGGAGTAAACTGGCACGCGGCATTCAAACCACGGATATTGAGGTGACTCGCGTGTTTGCGGACTGTCCTTTGTATGATGTATGCAGTGTGTGACGCCGTCTTAGTGTGCAGTGTTCAGTATTTAAACACAGTGTTCAGAAAGAGCCCGGCACGACTTGGACCGAACTCAGTACCACAGCCACGGCTATCTCCATTGGCGGTTAGAAGAAACTGGAATTGGCAGAGAAATTTCTCAAGAAGTTTACGTGCGCATGGACGTTGACGTATGCACAATCGTGTCGCACACCATCAACCCAGTGTTGGTGTTCGTGAATTAGCTCGTTCGCTGTACAAACCTCGTGTTCTAGACCTGCATACAGTTAGGTATCGAGACAGCTACGTAACGTAAGATATACGACTTCCCTTGATGCACCTCCCGCGCGTGTGTAAGTATACGGAATGCGTACTTCGGTGTGTATCACTATACAGGACACAGCTGCTTCAGGAATCGAAATGTTAGGCCACCTACGCGATCAGCGAAGGAATTGCTCGGCTCCGGTACATTGTTCGTTACGTCATTATACTAATGCACTTGGCCCTGAAACCTGGTACAGATCTACGCACGCGTTTTTGTTTTTTCAAGGTCAGAGGCGTCGTGTTGCTCTAACAGCTATAAATTATCGCAGAATTCCTACTGTCCTTAAACCAAGCTTACAATAACAACCCCCATCTTTACTGTTCCTCTGTTGCTATCGCATACTTGGGTAGTATACTCAGTCGCAGTAATTTAATTATTGTAATATACTTACTTTTCCGAGTAATTCTTTATTGTAAATTATTACTTTTGACGGAAAGTAATTGTAGCTGCAATTCAACTACTTTTAACATCAGTAATTGCTCAAATTTTATTACAGTTACAACTTCTTTATAATTTTGTCACGCTGGGGCTTCTTTTCTAAGAGTCACATTTCAGCACTAAACAAACGCTATCGCATTACCATCTTTGATGTTCGGGAGCTCTGAAAGAAAAGTAACTGCATTACATTTTGAAGTGATTCATAATTGTAATGTAATTACTTTTGCGGTGCTATTGTAATTATAATTGTAATTAACTACGTTGCGAAAAAGTAATTGTTATTAAATTACATTTTCAAAGTAAATTGCCCAGGTATGGTTTCAATTAAAATTTTCTTTCTTCCCCTTCCCTTTCTTTCTCTCTCCCCCTCTCTTTTTCTCTCAATTTTGAGGACACGTATCTTTATTTAACCACTCTTAGAACCACGTGACAGTTATTTCTTACTCTCATTGTGGATCTGCACTCACTAATTTGGAACACGGGAACATGAACGGCGCAGAGCACGAAGACCCTTGACCTCGGAATTTGATTCCATCCTATACTCCGTTTCACGATAACTTGGCGAACGTGAAGGCTGCGCCTGCGCCCACTACCAATAAGACCGCCGGAGCAAGGCACGTGACAGCACCCCAAGGTCGAGGCCACAGAGAGCTTGTTACCGCCACAGCAAAAGCGCCGTCCGCGACAAAAAGTAGTTCTAGGAATTGTTTTTGTTTTGTTTTTTGTTGTTGTTGTTTTTTTTGGTAGTGTTACGGTCGGACTTTTTTGACCCCAACACGACACAACATTGAAGAACGACGAAGACATGTTACTTTTCAACGATACTAATACGGACCACATTTTCCGAGAACAATGAACGATGTTTGAACGATGTTTGAACGATCGCGGCCGTGTAATCGACCGCTTCTGCTCAAAACATCGCCCTGGCATTAGAACCCACCACAAATTGGAGGGTAAATTGAGAGTATGGTTGTCTCATGAACTGTTCCCGAAGAGCTCGCTACTCTAGTGAACAGCAGTGTTGAGGCGGTGGACGTTAAAAATCTGAAGTTGGTTCGTTTCGCAGCAGACGACTCTTGGCCAGCAGACGACAGCCGGTTCCTCCGGGTCTCGCATTTGGCGTAGTGACAGCAATGCTCCCGCGACGTAGTGTCACGCGCCTCACTTCGACGCTGGTGGCCGTAGCCTCCACAGTTCGCCAAGTTATCGTGAAACGGACTATACAATCTGACACGCTGCTGTACGCCAGAACGGGTCTGTATCAAAATGTCAGATTGTGAAAAGGCCAATCGTCAGAACGGCAAAACAAAAGAAAAAAAATTTACAAAGTCAAAAATGAAAACGCAAAGAAACCAAAATACTGATAAGTCAAGATGTCGAAGAATCTCTTTACAAGTATAGGGTGACCCAAGCCACCAGGCTCAATCTAAAATGGACCGTAAAAATCGACGCCTGCACGTAGCAATCTAAACTTTTCGTCAAAGGTGTATTTCACAGGTCGGTTTTTTCTTGTTAAATTACAAAGCGTAGCTCTCTTTCTGTAAAAAAATGGGGCCAAGACACTTGCCAGGGTCTACGGCGGGCGGCGACGCAGACGACCAAGTCCAGTAGCCAGGTGTGTTTGGCGTTCGTATTGATAGATGGCGCTACCTCCTTATCGGGACGGCTCGCGACCACCGTGTGGTTTATTGAAATGAACATAATCTTTCTGAAATGCACCTTTAATTAAAAAAATTAATGCAGACAATAAAATCAAAAATAAAAGTTAAAAAAACGCGTCTGCGTAACAACGGCGCTTTTTCTGCCAACGGATTTCGTCTGCTTGTCGTCTGCTTTCTTTCGCTGGTCACGGCTGCACCTTCAGACGTCGTCACCAGGTTTTGGATTCTGTTCGCCTGTTTCGTGCTATGCTGTGTAGTAAATCTGGAGGAAAAGCTTCGTACTCCTTGCTTGAATTCAAAATATGGTATGTTTCGAGCGTCTTATTCGATATTTTCTGTCTTCGGTCCTACGTTGAAAATAAATTATTTTTTTGGCATTTTGATCTTTAGTTGTGTGTGTGTGTGTGTTCTGAAAGTTCCGCCTGCATGTCTTTTTTTTTTTGTATTTTGAATGCGTTTACGTCAGAACAGCGGTGAACAATGCGCAATGCAAAATACGTGTACTGCGAAATTGGCGGTACTGCGAAGTACTCGTAGTCTGCGCAAACCGCTGACCTTTTGTCGCGCTATACCTCTTTACGATCATTTAGCCAGTTTAAGCGGACATTCGTAAACGACACTTGCTCTTGTTTACACAGATGTACACTAGCAACATGAGAAGGAATAGAGATAGAAGAACACGTATACTGCTCGGTAACCACTTTGTGAGATTTGTGAGACGACGCACTCATTTTTCTACTCGCTGTGCCTATCAGGAGATGGCGCCTCATTCATCGCTAACTTGGTCGTCTCCGAACATGTCCACCATTTACTTTGTCAAATTTGTTGCTCTAATTTTTTTTTACAGTAAAAGAATTACGCTTGAAAATTTTACAAGTTAAACTGACCAGCTTAGTGCACAATCGGTGAAAGTTTCAAATTTCTATGTGCAGGCGCCGATTCTTCCGGCTAATTTTAGAGCGTAATATTTACTGCATCCACCTTATATATCCTGGGTTCATTGATATTTTATATCTGCCTTTGGGACAGATATATGATACAGAGATATAATTACAGTCTCATCAAAAGTACGTGCAAGTCAAGCCCAGCCAAACGAAATATATGTGTGTGCTGATTGCGAGACCCGAGCTTATTTGAAGTCGCTGCTGTGTGAATTTATTATCGTATAGGTCCCTATATTCGACACAAAAATTCGGCAACACTGCATTGTTATGCCACTTGTGAAACGCTGTCAACCATATTGCAGTGTCTCTGCTTCCTAACTCCTTGTCAAAAGTTTCGAGTCAGAGATTCAGAACATTAATTGCCAAAGCATCGAATGATTCAAATGCTGCAAAACATTCCCTTTTTATGCAAGTTTTTGTGCAAGATGTCCGAAAGCAAAAATATATCGTGCGCTTTTCTATAACATTCTTATTTTGCACCAATTAAAAAAAATATTACGAAGTATTTACAACACATCATTATCAACTAGAGTGTATCAGACCTTGCTAAGTATTACAGAAATTCAATTTATATGCGTCTCACCCAAAGACCAAGTGTTTGAGAGGAAAAAAACGTTGTTTTAATATTAAAAATAAACTACGCATCACCAAATCCTCTGCCCAAATGTCAAAGTTTCTAGTGGTTCGAACCAAATGTCAAAGCTTCGAAACTTACCGTTACCTGATTAAAAACTTACAAACGACTTTCGGAAGCTTTTATTTATAAAAAATGACAACCAAGGACGCGAACAGATCTCATTTCATTTACTCATTGAAATATTTAAAAAAAACAATCTCTTATAGCTTTTGATTTTGATAATGGTGAGTTCTGAAAACTGAGCCATCTCTTCCCAATCGCTAGCGCTACATTTGGTCTGAGACTGACTGTTCGGGAACGCGCGGTTTAGTTTTCATGTGAGAAAAACGCTGTCCTCTTTTCTTCCAGGCAGCTGGGGGCGAAAGCTCGCGCTGCAGAACTCAGTAATGCTAAGTTCGATCCCCACCCCTCCCCGTTTCGATCTGGATGAGCATTCTACCGGCGTGCGCTCGTGTATCACTGCGTGGTGCACGTTAAAGACCCCAGGCTAGTGGTGTGTACTGCGCTGGCTAAATTTCTCATCTACAGCTGTGAGACAAGTCGCCCGTTGAGGCAGACTAAGTTCTAGGCTGTATAAACGTACACACTTCTTTTTTTTTTTTCAGGTATTCAATAACTTGAAGAGTGTCCGAAAAGTTGCCTCTAAAGTCTGCTCCAGTCATTTCTGTTGGTCGATTCCGCACCAACCGACGACAAGAGTACATCATGTATATTTGCGGCGCAATCTCTTTGTATCGAGAGTCTTGTAAGACACGCCAATAAAAGCAAAAAGAAAAACGAAATAAAAGAAGACAACGAAAGAGAAGTGGTTGGCACGTGTCTCCAAAGTTCGCCAACCGTCACTTTCGCACAGTCAACGTTAATCAGTTCACCTGACACCGTCGTTTTAAGTGAGTGTTTGCCCCTCCAGCCAAAAGTAAGGCAGCGGCTATTGGCCATCTTGGTCACCTTGGTCATCTTGGTCAGGCCCCCGGTTTTTCAGTCGAGTCTGCCACCATGCCTCGAGCCTCCGCTTGGAGCATACTACATGGGTGTATTCATTGGTGAAACCAAGTGCCTGCTCCAAGCGGGCACCCACGACAGGCGTTGGGTGTAGTGCCCTGCACGCAAGCAGCAAGTGGTGGATTGTCTCTTCGCCCGCTCCACACGCACTGCACACCGTGTCAGTCACGCTGCTATCGTACTTGCTTCGGTATAGGCGGGTACGTAGGGCACCACCACGGGCCTCAATAAGCAGTCGACTGCCCAGTGTGTTCCCGCAGAAAGTCACCGGGGCAATCTCCGGTGACGCGTGACAACGACATATCCAAGGAGCGGCAGCGGGATGCAATTACAGCTCAAAAAGACAAGCGACCTGACTCATCCATCTTAATCCATCTCTAAAGTGGGTTGCCATCCGGCACATATAGCCCTGCTGTAACGGTGACTCCGTCGTCGCTATTGTATCACTTGCTGCGCAGAAAATAGACGGTCGCGGTCCATAGAAACATAACAAAAAACATAGGCGAGTAGCATTATGCCTAAAAATATTACGATAGTTTCCCGGATGTGGGAAGTCAAATGGACCTCTCTGTGGTTGTAGGTGACGTTCGAGGTATGTGAAATATAAGGGACCCAAGATAAATCCTATTAAAAAAACCGTCTGTGCGGTCCAACATGACCTATGAAAGGCCTTAATATCCTTTGAAGATTTTTGAGAGGTTTGAACGGTCCATCATAGTTTTCTGATAAGTCTTGACGCACGTCCTTCAAGAATTTCGGATGGGATTAAGATGCCCGTCATAATTCTCGGAGAGGCCTGTGGAGTCTGTCACGATCTTGCACGGGAATGCACGTGACCCATTAAAATAGTTTTAACGGGTCGGTGGGCGAGATCACGTGACCCTTCAGGATATATGCGCGAGGAAGCCGTTTGGCCATTTTGTATTGAGCGGTCGCAACAAACGGTCGCTCAGTGTCGGCTTCCCATGCGTGGGCTGTCTCTTAGAGCAGCTCAACGAGAGGTAAAGGGAGAAAACCTCTCAGTGCCGTTTCTTGCGCCTATTGGTCCGTCTGGCTTCAGAAGTTCGGCCAGCGAGCGCCAAAGGTGGCACCAGAGACGGCACCGTGATCGTACTCAGGGTTTCCTCAACTGCGGCAGGTGTTGGTTCCGCGTTCACGGTATTCCGCTTAACGTGTTACTGGCAGCCCGTGTACGTGTGTGAGTGGTGCACTCTCTCGCTTTTAAGTGTTGAACTACCTACTGTGGCTAGCGATATGAGCTAGAATGCGCAAACGGTGGCCAGGCAGTACAGACCACGCGGTCTAATAGCAGTCAGCGAATGGAGATTGAGAACGGCCGTGGAGATGCTTAAATGTTCCTACTCATCCGCCGCGCTCAATGCCTAGCCACCCCCGACGCACGCACGGTAACCGCGCGACCGCATGGTTTGTAGCGCCTGGTCGCTGTTTGCGTATTAGCTCATATCGCTAGCCATTGTACATTTCTAAAAAGTACACAGCAGCGTTGTGAGAGTAGCTCGAAGGATATTATTTGTTGACAAAAAACTTGGTTTCCGCTATTTGGTTTGGTCGCACTTCCCTCTACAGCCGGTTGTGCCCCGGCTTGAGTACACGTTGGTTTTTATCGTCTTTCTGAGTTTTCGCATGCATGTAAAACTTGATGTCAAAACGAAACTTCCAATGACGTCATAAACAATTGCACTTTTGATCTATGGTTCACAGTAATTTGGGTGTATAAAGGGTTGAAAGGATGTGGGAGCCTAAAAAAGCTCACGAGTCCGAGGGGCTGAAGGGTTTGAAGCGCTGAAGGAGGGAGGTGTCTGATGGGCTGAAGGGGTTTGAAGGGATGAAAGGGACTCATGACACATCAGGGCTGAAGGGTCATTTTCAATAGGGAAGGAGAGGTTTGGGAAGGTTCGATTGGGCTGTTTAAAAAGACGCATCAGGGCTGAAGGGTCATTTGCAATAGCGAGGGAGAGGTTTGCAAAGGTTCGATTGGGTTGTTTAAAACAGGTCAGGCTAAGTAAATATATCCTGTTCTTATTAGTAGATTATTTTGTTCAATACTTTATTTGTTCAGCGCTCTTAAGGCAAAAGTTGTGTTGTGTGTATGTCTAGACAGCGCCAATGGCAGTCCATCAAGCAACATTGGGGCTCATCATTGCCTGCTCACGAAGCGCGTGTTTGGATCCGAGCTTTCGTCGAACGCTGCCGCAGGCCTCGTGTCCAATACGTGCGCAGAGTATGTTAGCAAGCAATGGCGGACAGGCGTTGGCGCGGACTCCTGAAAGGGTCTATTAGAGCCTTTTCAAAAGTCCGCACCAACGCCAGGGTCACGATGGCAAATTAAAAAGCAATAACTTGAAAGCAGCAAAAAATACGGTATTTTACTAATAAATTCCGTTGGAGCACGGTTTCAGTGGTCGTCAGGAGGGACCACTTCAGATTACTTCGAAATCTGGGGCTATTAACAAAGGGAGTTTACCGTTTATCTCGTCAAGGTTCGTTCAGAACAGCAAAAAAACTTAGACACACGTATCAGACTGTCTGCGCGTGAACCCTCAATATCCGTCAATTGCACCACGAAAGAAAAACTAACCTATCTGGCTTTGTATAGGTTAATTCAACTTCGTTGTCCGGTCACTCCAGCCATTGTCCGGCAGCTCCAGCCATTGTCTGTGGCATTCGGACAATGGGTGCAATCAGTGTCCAGTTGCTCCAGTCTCGACTGGCGTCGCTAAATATTGCCACTTCCATTGTCTTTTACGCCCGCGGTTATCTCGCCAGACTGAAAAACCCAATCTTCATCAAGTACGTTGCCTTTTTTTCCTCGTGACATGAAAGTGTTCCGTCAACCATCAGTGCAGTGTGTCTCTTATCCCATTCGCTTCACTTCATTACTGCGGTAGCAGAATAGGTTGCTGCCTTTATAGTTTCCATAATGACCTTGCTTTCCAATGTAGGCTTTTCTGCAGGCTCGCCGACGCCCGTTGCGCGAAAGAAGACCCCGGAAAGTCAGGAGAAAATCAGCAACGGTGCCAACAAAAGTTACAGGCAATGAATAAAAACACGTTCTTTTTTTGTTGTTGCTTTTTGAGGCATTTAGGCATGACTTGCTTAGATCCTTTTATACTGGGCCCGTTCTGTAGCCAGCTGCACCTTCTTAGTACGACGTCAGAAGTTTAGTTTTTGTATAGCACCAGCCAAATTGCGATGAAATTTCGTATAGAAGGCTCGGGCTGTGATGTCGCTTAGAGCGCTGTTCATGTCCTGATTTTCTGAACCAGAAGTACCCGAAGAGGGAGAAGCGAGCTAGCGGGATTTGAGGCCAGAACCTGTATGCTTATTACTGGCTATACAATAATGAGAATGTGAATCCTCTGAGGCTATGATTAAGCCCATGAACCCCTTTCACTTTATACATATAGTACATAAGGAATGGAATATTTTCGTGCATTATTTTATGTTTCAAACTATGTTTCGACTGCTTTCATTATATTCAAACGACGGCTTTGAGTAGAACGAAGAATGATATAGAACAAGAACATAAAGGTGGAGAGTCGACTTTGACACAAGTGTCATCTTTTAATACCTGTTTCTTTTTTTTTATGTGGTAACGTGAATCTCTTTCACCAAAATACTTATATAATTGTGATATTCAATTCTCGTCCGATTATTTCACGTTGTTCCGAGTTATCTCAGCAGAGCTAGCCTAACAAAACTAAGCCGCTCTTTGACCTGCGTTCTTAAGAACAACATCAACAACAAAAATTGTGTCGGAATCTACATCTTAAATACTGTGCAAAAAAATGTTTCGTTCGGTGTACTGTCACCGTGTGAGTGATTTCCTGAAATGCCTGCCGATGTAGATTTATCAGACTTTTGTTGTTGTTAAAAATGAAAGACGTTTACAAATCTCTATAATGTGAAATTAGAGCGCAGCTCTCGAGGTATTTTGATTTTTCGATGTATTGTTGTAGTAAAGATCAGGTTGTTTTTGTTCCCTCCGGACCTCGATGGTGCACCTTAAAGGCCGATGACCAGACTCGAGGTTCTGCAAGGCAGAAGATCCTCCTCACCCTGGGGGAGGAGGAAACAGGCAACGGTGCATAGGGTAGAGGGGGGCAGAGGAGGAAGAGGGGGAGAAGTGGAAAGCGCGAACTGGTCGTCGGTCTTTAAGCTACCGTCGGGAACCGGGAGGTGAGATCGTGGAAGATATGGTCCGGATGCTGCTTGGAATTGAAGAAGACTTCTTGTTTCTTCTTGTTGTGGTCGACGGCGGAGAGTCAATAGGCTTGGAGGCGAAGTTGTAATGAATACAACTGATAACAATAAACTTTACTCCAACCAAAAAAAACAGTTACACGAAAGAAAATGACACACTGCAACGAACTGCCGCGCACGGCTTACGTAGTTAAGCAGTTAGAAAGGCGGACGGACGCCTCGGCGTCAAGTGTCCTCCCGCCCACGGTGAGGACGACAGCTAACAGCGAGCATGGGGCTGTCGCGCACTCCAGTAGTAACGCGGCGAACCGCGGGAGAGAACTCCTGGGCTACACGGGCCCGTTCCCTGGGCTACACGGGCCCGTTCAACTCGACCCACACACGCTCGGTCAGGGCCTAAGACAGTGCGCCGAAACCCACCCTTTCCAATGAGGGTTTAATTCGAATCCCATTGGGTACAGGCCCCGACACCCTCTCGACCAATCACACCAGAGGCCACTGCTGCTGCCGAGGAGCCATTGATCGGGCCCTGCGGTTGAGTGTCTAAGCCCTGACATGTTTATGTTCCAAGGAAGATCTACTGGTTCTCAGTTGCGGCGAGAACCGCCGTAACGTGCCTTACCAGAAAACGTTCCATCATCACAGAGCGCGGGCAGAAGCCTCCAAGCAAACTAAAGGCGTGCCGGACACATTTGTGCGTCTGGGGAAGCCGTTTCGTGGAGAATCCCACGATGCTGGGTCCACGCCGGTGCGTTCACACGAGCCGCGCCCGGTGCCCTTCCGGCCAACGTCACGAATCACCGGAACCTGACGCAAGGCTTTCGACGAAGTCGTACGAGCTCGAGAAGCGCCCAAATTTATGAAATGGCGCGCCAGCCGTTGACAGCAGCCCTTCGGTTCCTCGAGCGGCCGCGTTGATTTGTGCGCCCGGACGCCCCCTGCCCCGGGTGAGAGGGAAGTCCTTCTAGCCATGACCCGCCGATGGGAAAGGCACAGCCCCGCCCGTGGTGGAAAAACTGTAGGTTTAGCACGTATCGGGCCGTTGCACGAATTCTTTAAAGAAAACGTCGCCTCTGCTGCGCGCAAAAATGCGACCACCTCTACAGTGCTAAAGAATTTGGGAAATAAATATACATATGTTCAAATCCTCTTCCGCAGCCCCCTCCTCCTTTGTACCCCCTCCTCCATGTCCTCCCCTCCTCCTCTTCTGTACTCTCCCCTCCTGTAGAAGTAGAAGAGACAGGGACAATCAAAAGTAGAAGAGACAGGGAAAGAAGTCAATCAGACGTCTGACTGAATTCTCTCCAGTATCTTCTACATTTGGTAGTTTCAAGGTTTTTTTCACCCCCAGTCTCAGGTGTTTTAACATAATGTTAAACTTACACCACCTCACCCTGCGCCCTCACTATGTTTTCCTTTTTTCCTTCAAGTTGAATTCATTGAGATCGACAAGGCACACCTTTGTCTCAGAGATGTCGAGCGTGCAAATCAACATGTGGTTGAACTGAAAAGTTCCCAGACCAACCATGAGCCTTTTTTTTTTAACATTGCAATTTATAACTTTTTTGCTTATATTAATAAAAAGGCTTAGGTACACAACACTTCAAAATGTGAACTTTTTTCTTCTTTTTTTTTCGTTTTGACGCTACAGAGTATTATTTTAGCCGCGTTGAAACGCGCTTGTGTTATTCGATTAATCAAAGCACTAGTTCACTAAATATCGCCCTCGAAAGTGTTTTTAGTAATGTAGACATTACCATAGCCTCCTCTATACTCACAAGGCCTGGCAGTTCGACGACAGAGACATAGAATGCCCGGTCGCAGATTTGGAGCGCGAGGATCTGGTAGCAGAAAGCATTTCTCGGGAAATATGGTATTCAGCGCACAGCTTTTGCAGTGGCGAGGACCCGAAACATGGTTTTCAAACCCGACAAGAAAAGAAGCGGTAGCGCGAGGAACACGAGGAGCACGAGCGGACATTCCATCGCTCGGGAGAAGTGTGTTTCGGCGTCTCGTCGCAGCGGGGCGCCCGTTACATACGCCTCTCCTCCCATCCGTTCTCTGCCGTTCTACCTTTTCACTTTCGGCGGCCGCGTCTCGTGGCGATCTGCCAGGCTTTAACCGCTGTAGCAAAAAAAAATGAATTGTTAGCAATGGCCAAATTTTATTCTTCCTTTCGAAGTTACGTTGTGTAACAGACTAGGCCTTTTATGCTAACAAAAAGGACAGAAGTGTTCGTTCGGTAACGATTATTTATTTTGCTTATTCAGTCGTTCTCTTCCCTCAAACAAGAAATGGCTAAGTTTCGAAATGCAAGGTTTGCATTTGCTCAAACCTACTTGTCCTTCTCTTACTCAAACTCAAATAACGGTCCGATGGAGGAAGGTGACAGTTAGCTTATCGGCGTCTACGGCAAAGCCTTTGTGCGATTTTTCCTAATTCGGCTTTTATAGAGAAAAGTACACAGTTTATTCGAAGACCTCTTTCCCTAGCTGTCAAGGTCCAGGAAAGTTTAGTGTCTTTAGGCCAAGTGATCACACGATGCTGCTGTTTTTTTTTTTCTTTTTTGAATGTCTTGCAAAAAAATTGCTTTTCAAAAGAACCTTTTTCACAGCCGCTCGATTCACATTTGCCACAGTTGATCGTTCATGCACAGTTGAAGCACGTACTAACTTCTCCTTGTTTTCCCCACTCGCTTTACTCATCAAGAGTTGCAACGGCCTTGCGCATCATGTTGCTCTTTCAAACATCGCTTCAATCTACGGAGGAAAGAAGTTCGGCGAATGGCGAGGTGGATCACACTTTTAGACTTGCAAAACAAAAAATAAACTGTTTGCATTGTGGCATTCAGCATGTTGAAATGTCATCATAATAAAACATCGCTGAACGCTTTCTCAGGTCGAAATATATTATCAGCCTCGCCATTCGCCTTATATATTGTGACGATTAACCACGGTTTGCTGGAAAGAATTAAGCAAAACTGACCATGAAAAAAGAAAAAAAATTAAAAAGAGTAAAATTTAGGGGCGAGATTTCGGGCAGTCAGTTTCTGAAATGATTGAAGTGAGTGGTAACTCCTCATGCACCCTGATGATCCATGTTTTGTGCACATGCCGGTTCGGCGCCTGGTGGTGTATGATGGGTGCGGGGGAGATACTTGCCTGCTTCGTTCCTTGGGTCCCCCGTTGAACCAACAAAACAGACAAGCAGGTGACCGGTCACGTTGTTGTAATTTAAAGAATGGCGAATCTCCTACCTTCACAATAGGGTGTATTCAACTCAGATTGTAGGTAGGTATAGCTCAAGAGCAGGACAAGCAAATTTATCAAAAACCTGCGAAATACTTGCCGCAGCTGGGTAATATTATGGCTTCGCGATGTGAGCGTCGGATCGCCCGGACAGAGCCAAGCACAACCACGGCACAACGGTCGAGCATGATTATGTTATGCGTGTTCTCACTGAGCAAGGAGCTGTGAGCCTGTGACAGCTATCCAAATTTCGCGCACTTAAAGCTTCCTTTCTTTTTTTTTCTTTTTTTTTGTGGTTTTGCGGAGAAGTGGTGGGACATGAGGTAGAAAAATTGTAAGGGTGCAGGCGAGCTGGTGAATATTAACCATGTTGAATTAACCTGAGACTGGGGTAAAGAAGAAACATCAAAAAGTAGAAGGGACAGAAAATAGACAGGACGACGTCTCAAACTCAGCTGAGTTTGAGACGTCGTCCTGTCTACTTTCTGTCCCTTCTACTTTTTGATGTTTCCTCTCTACCCCAGTCTCAGGTTAATTCAACATGGCACATGAGGATCGGGGCGTCGATTGAGGAAGCTTGATCGTCGGAGCGCTCCTTGTCCCATCTGGGTGACTCTAATCTTGCGACGCAGTTTCTTCGGGTGTTTTGTGTGTAGGCCGATTACACCACGCGTATGACTCAGGTGCCCACGAAGGAAATCCGGGCCCCAGTCACCATGTGAGGTCCGGTGCATGAGATCGGATCGCTGGGATAGTTGGTATGGGGGGGGGGGGGAGGGCTCGGGTTTTCCCGTAGTTGGCGCCTATGCTGTGCGGTATCCAAAGGTGGCGGCGTCCGACGCTAGGCCTCTCGGCCGTATCGGCATCTTTCCCTTTCAACTCAACAACGGAAGTGTCTGGAATCACGTGACCGGTCCACTGGCACGCGCTCCCACCGCCCCCACTTCGAAGTCAGAGCGCCTCACAGTGCTACAAGTCAGAGGCCGGCGCAATCCGAAAATCTGAGAGCGCTCTGAAAGAACCCGCTTAGAGCGCCCGATTTCAAACAGCTGAATGGGCATCGGCTTTTCAGAGTGTTTCAAGAGGCTGGAAATTGACCAGCCGAATATACCGATTAGCCATGGTAAAGGAAGTCTCAATCAGTTGTTTCAATTTGTTTAGGCTGTCAAGTACGGCCGCCCAAAGGCCGAATCGAAAGGGGATGCGGTTTCCGCCTGGAGTGGCTGCGGTCCAGGCGAAATATTTGCCTGTCTGCAGGTGGAGGCGTAGCTGCGCGTACCTTACGACGAGCCGCAACGCGTGCCTTTCTCTGGCGTAGAAGTTCGATCTGGCGTGACAGCTGCGCTATCCGTGTGTCCAAGTCGTGCTGCGTCACGAGAATTCTGGTTGGTTCCGTGGGATTCCCGGCGCTGTGGTGGGCCGATTGGCAGCCTCTGTTCCCGGGTCTCCTCAAGAAGGCAGCACTGTACGAGGGGCTGTTATAATCGGCCACCCAGAGAGCGGATTCGGCTTCCTGGCAGCGCCATCGACCACCCATCGACTGACCAGAGTCTCGGGCTCAGAGTCTTGGGCTCGGCATTCTGACGACGCCGAACATGCCGACCGCGACGCGGCGTGGGTGGGGTGTGGCTTCCGGGCGACGTCGTATGTGCCACCCGGCACAGCGGGAGCTGACCCGCCTGACCCCCCCGCTGAGAAACGGGGGCCCGCTTCCTCGGCCTTCGGACCGGGTGCTGACGGACGATGGACACAAGTGGAGACGTTTGGGTCTCGGTGTGTGAGCGGGAAAGCTGCTCTGTTCCCGCGTTCTTCGGGGAAACGGGACGAGAGGGACGCTTGGGCCGGGGTGTGACCGCGTGGGAGGTCCGCGTCCGGCGAGACTGCAGAGACGTCCCGTGGTGACGAGAGTGCCCCTTCCCTCGCGCTTATGGTCAAGAGGTCCAACGAGTCAAGAGGTCCAGCGAGTCAAGAGGTCCAATAGCCACGTGACAGCCGAGTCAAGAGGTCCAACAAGTCAAAACGTCCAATTCGAGTCAAGAGGTCCAACGCGTCAAGAGGTCCAACGAGTCAAAAGGTCCAATTTGTGTCAAGAGGTACAACGCGTCAAGAGGTCCAACGAGTCAAGAGGTCCATCGCGTCAAGAGGTCCAACGCGTTAAGAGGTCCATCGAGCGTTATTTTTATCTTCTCTGTTCATAATTATATTGCTATTAATGGCTGCTTCTGACGG